>MU184205.1:230432-242172 GCA_016904865.1 Pissodes strobi
CGTCAGACTGCTGCGAAGAGATCATGCAAGTAATCTCCTCAGGAATGGAAGCATACATCCCAAATTCCATCAAGTTACCATCAAAAGGAAAGCCCTGGTTCGACAAAAGATGCGAAAGAGCTGTAGGAAGGAAAAAGCAAGCCTATAAGTACTGGCAGCAAAATCAGACCGCTGAAAATCGCAATTATTTTATCGAAGCGAGAAACGAGTGCAAGCGTGTGATCGACGAAACTAAGGATAAACACAATCAAAGGATCAGGAATAAACTTTTGCAACGCCCCAGTGGTTCCAGGAATTTCTGGTCGGTAGCAAAGGCAGTAAGTAACAATTTTACAAAAACGTCTCTCCCACCTTTGACGGACGAACGTGGCATCACAGCGACTACAGCCAAGGAAAAAGCAAACATGCTCGTCAAAATGTTTTCATCGCACTCTACCTTAGACGTGCCCCAAGGCAAGACTCTCCCCACTATACCGAACACACTACCATGGCAGAAGTCAAGTTTTCTCACCGTGACATTCACAAAATCCTTAAAGAATTAGATACGTAAAAGGCATCAGGACCGGACGGAATACCTGCCATCGTGCTAAAGAACTGCGCCAACGAACTAACACCCGTTTTTTCCAGGCTTTTTTCTCTTTCTTACAGAAAAGGGATTTACCCATCCTCTTGGAAAGTCGCTCGAGTGCAACCTGTTCCAAAAAAAGGCAAGAAAACCACGCCCTCAAACTATCGCCCAATTGCCTTGCTTCCAATAATCTCCAAAGTCATGGAACGTGTAGTCAACCAGCAACTACTCAAGTACCTCGAGAGCAACAGAATAATCAGCGATAATCAATACGGCTTTCGCAAAGAGAGATCGACAGGAGATATATTGGCCTATGTCTCTCATATATGGAGTAGGGCAATTGAAAACTTCGGAGAGTCTCGAGCGATTGCGTTGGATATTTCAAAGGCATTCGACAGAGTTTGGCATGACGGACTGCTCAACAAACTGCCGTCCTTGGGACTGCCCGCCTCTCTCTGCAGCTGGCTGGCCAGTTTCCTTAAGAACCGATCCCTACATGTTGCAGTCGATGGACACATCTCGGACACATTCACCATCAACGCGGGCGTGCCTCAGGGCGCAATACTTTCACCAACTCTGTTCCTCATCTATATTAATGACCTGCTGATCGAAACGAATAATCCTGTTTACAGTTTTGCAGATGACAGTACCCTTGTCTCCCACTTTAGTTCAGAAAAACCCTTACCAGCGACTGAGACTCATCACCGCAGACAGGAGCAGATTCAGCAATTAATCAAGACCTGGAGAAAGTTCAAACTTGCGGCGACCGAAATTTGGTCCAGTTCAATGCAGCAATGTTTACTAAGAGGGCCAATACAGCGGGCCCTGACATCATTATGGCAGGATCGACCATTCCTTTATCCTCGTCAATCGGGCTGCTGGGTATCTCGGTCAACAGCAATATGTCATGGAATGACCATGTTGCTAACATCGCAAAATCAGCCTCCCAGAAGCTTGGTGCACTATTTCGCAACAAAAAACTCTATACACCGCAGCAGTTGCTCTTGCTGTACAAAGCGCAAATAAGACCGTGCTTAGAATATTGCTCACATATCTGGGGTGCCGCACCAAAGCATACCCTAAAGCTGCTGGATTCCATTCAGAAGAGGGCTGTGCGTCTCGTCGGCGATCCGGAGTTGACCCGGAATCTGGATAGTCTGGAACATCGCAGACATGTGGCTGAGATGTCTCTGTTTTACAGATACTTTCACGGCAGATGTTCCCAGGATTTGGCCCGCATAATCCCGCCCCTGGCAACTCCTGTCAGACAGTGCCGACAGACGGCAGGAGCGCACCAGTTCGTCGTACAACTAGAAACACCTAGAACATCGCTTTACCAGAACTCCATTGTCTGGCGCACTGCATCACTGTGGAACTCACTTCCAGGACATCTGTTTCCCACTAATTACAACCTACAAATATTCAAGAACCGTGTCAATCAACATCTTCGCACACACACCGCTCGTCGAGCGCCATAGGATCTCCCTTTAGTGTGTGTGCCACTGCCATAAAAAAAAATTAGGCAATATCTATAACAATGTCGCTACTTTGTCTCTGCACTCTCTCAGGCTCTTTAGGTGATAGTGTGTGATAGCTGTCAAAATCGACTCTTCCACTATTCTTTGTGTAAATGTAACTGAGGGTGTATCCATAATCTTCATTTAGTCCAGCTTTAATATCCTGAGCTATACGAGAAAACGCTGCCAGCCTTTCAGAAACTTGAGGTGCTCTTGTGCTCAAGTTTCCGTTTATACCTTAGTAAATACCCAGAAATACACCTGTCATGACAGAGTATCTCGGCACCAAAAACCCTCGACTCATCTTCCAAATCACAATGGGCTTTTGATTGAAGGTAATGGTACGTCATTTCGACAATATTTTGTTTCTTATCAATAATACCTATTTTACGTAATATTTTCAACATTTCTTCTGGTTCTAGGGGGAAAGGGCGAGGGGATTAATTACCCCTCAACCATAGTAATAAAACGTGAAAATTTCATAAAAATCGATCATGTATTAACATAAATATGAGCAGATTTGTGATCGCACGGCCACCATATTTAATGACGCCATATTTGGAAAATGTACCAGGTGGCGGATGTCCACCCCAAACTCAAAATACTTACTAGGACACCTACTATACACATCACCGAAATAAAATTCTCCCTACTCAAACTTTCCTAGTGCAGTCAGGCCCAGGACTAGTAGGACTGCTGGATTTGTAAAACTTTTCTGGGGGCACAATGGACCCGCTCAAGTGGCCTAAGTGCGCAAGTGGTTGGCATATTTATCCCTCACCACCCCCTTCCTTATCCGTGTTACATTGCGTCAACATAAATGGAGAGAAAGAAAAGTTTTTTTTCATAGGTAAATCAGCCCGACCAAGAGCCTTTAAGAACATTGATTGAAATAAGTTACCAGTGACATGGAACTTTAATACGAAGGCTTGGTTGACCGGTGACATAATGGTGATAATATTTCGAGAAGAATTGGTTTTGAAAAAACTAGCATTCCAAAGAATTAAATTTCAAAAATATCAGAATGTTTTCTGCACATCTGTGTGTTAACCATTAGATCAGGGCATGATCATGACATAACGAATTTACTGGATATACTTTACTTTACCAAAGCAGCATGGGACCAAGTGACCAACACCACTATAAAAACTGTTTTCGAAAAGCATTTCCAACAGAAAGTCAGTATTTAGAGGAAGAGCAGCGTGATCCAGAAGATAAAATTCATCTTTCTTTACTGGTCGAAATCCGAAATTTATAAAAAAGTGTCACATGGCATCAAGATATACAAGCATTGTTTAACATTGACCAAAATGTGTCTGTAGAAGAATCTATTTCAGATGAAACTTTTTTAAGTATTAAAGTGTATCAGACGAATCTGATGATGAGTTACTCGTAGCTGAGGTGGAAACAGCGTTAAAACTTACCTATATATCCAGGCTATGTTTACAGTGAAATTTGTAAAGTTGTTTTCTATTCTGAATTTTATCGAACCTGGAAATACATTTCCAAGCACTGCCGGTTCGTTCTTGGTCGAGTCAACATCACGCTGTGTAGCGGCTCCTTTTCGACACCATGATTGGATTCAGGGACCGATTTCTCTCCCCTTATAATATGTCCCAGCCAGCGTCGTCTGTGCCACTTTAGTGTATAAGTGTTTGCCTATTGCCAGAGAAAATACCCAGTGTGGGGCTTCTGTCTGTGCCGTTAGAAAAAGTCGGTGGTCGTAACATGGTCCAGAGCCAGATAAGGTCGCGGTCACCCCGAAATTAGGCCCTCGATCCTCGATCCAACAAGGGTGTAACCTATCTAGCTAAGCCCGGACGGGCCTGTAATGGTAAATTACCGCGAAGCAGCGCCAAACTGCCCCTTTCTTGAAGGGGGTTTATGCCGTTACCGTTACATTTCCAATAAGCCGTTTTGAAAACGTAAACCAAGCAAACAACACTAGAAATAAATGCAATGAATATAGGTATGTACAATATATACATATTTTGTCGAGTTCTCCTTTAGACATATACCTCTCTTGAGCGGACATTTATTCCTGGTCCCACCAGTGTCCGCTTAAGAGAAATTCCACTAATTCTATTTTCAATGAAGGGACCTCAGAACGTCTGGAGTCTTGTTGCCAAGAATATCTTTAAAATCAGGCTGGACATATTATAAAGCAGGATTATTAGAATTTATGCGCCCGAGATTTTTTGTTTTATATTCAGGTTTTTTTTTTCGTGTTAGTAATATTAGTAAAATATTCTTCAATATCACTTTATTTAAATAATGTTCTGATCATCGATCTCTAAAAATCGCCTTACCTTTATCCTGGTGTTGGCCTAAAATATATTTAAGTCCTTGTAATTCGAAAACGGTTAGTTTAAGTATACTATGGTATATGTATGAAAAAAATATTGTAAATTTCAACAATATAACTTTAATTTATAACTTATTTTTGACGCACCCCTTCCCTTATAACAGAATATTAATTCTATAAACTATAAGTTGTCCTCTACAACCTTCGTCTGAAACGTTGTTGGGTGTAAAATATGACAGAATAAAATTAATAGTTATAGTCACACGATATTTGTCAAAATATGAACATGCCTCCTAAGGAGGCGAAAGCATTTTTTCTTCGAATTTATTTTAATTCGGAATATGGTGTATTCTATGGAAGAAAACGTAGAAATGATTTTTCTTTATTGTGCTTAGGGTATGTGGTCTTTCAGAACTGTCATTACTTTTAATGAACAGCATCCTGACAAAAACGTCAGCCATGTCTACATAAGAGATTTGGTTTCAAAATTTCAAGAAACTGCATTCTTTGGCAATAACCTAGAGTTTTGGATGAAGATACGCAAACTGCAGTTTTTGCCCAAAATTAATCAAACCAGTGGATTGGCAGAAGAAGTAGAATTTAATTGAATGGCCATCAAGATCACGTGACCTTACCCCTGTGGACTTCTTTTTATGGAGTTACATTAACCCAGCCGGCTTCTCTGGAAGAATTGCGTCAGAGGATAATTGATGTTTGTCGAAGTAGTCCAAGAGACTTACATCTATTTAGAACAAAATGGAAATCATTTTGGGTACTTAATAAAATGCAAAAAAGAGCAAAATCAGATATTTTCGTTATTCCAAGTAATAGATAGTTTTAACACTACAATGGTATTTTAAGCTGGACTTGGGATCCTTTTCCATCATTTAGGTTCAATTTTTCTGCCAAATTTTGCAAAAGCCTGTTTTAAAACGTTTTCTCAAAATTTTGTACTTAAATCTCATTAATTTTGTATCGCAGATTAGCATTTTTGATAATGGTGGTGGTGGGTGAGGGTGGTCCGCAAAATACCTCATTTTTATTCCCTCGCGTTTTTGTAGAACTGATATGGTAATTGTCACCCTATATATAGTTTGTGACAAAATGATCTGATAGTATAAACTTCATTATTTTATTCAACATCATGACTTTAAAATAAATTTTCTGCTGCTCATTAATTAGCAATATATTTATCAAATATTAATCGGGTTTGGAAATACCATTCAAT
Organism: Pissodes strobi; assembly: GCA_016904865.1. Taxonomy (NCBI): domain Eukaryota; kingdom Metazoa; phylum Arthropoda; class Insecta; order Coleoptera; family Curculionidae; genus Pissodes; species Pissodes strobi. The sequence goes on from MU184205.1 coordinate 236,051, forward strand.
TAAATAATCTGTGTTTAACCTTATCGCTAACCAAATATAGGTCTGCTTGGAATATAAATATGATGTTATGCTGGTCAGATTGCGAAAATAAATATGTTTTATGTTTAATTTCGTCCAAAAATAGTTTTGTATCATGCAACTACCATAAAAAGGTAAGTACCTAATTATAAAAACACAATGTTGCAGTGCAAAGTATTTTAACCGCTTTTTTAATATGCCATAAGTTCTATGCTTTGATACACCTTAGGAAATACCTATACCTAAATACAAAAAGGTTCCCATTTATGTTCATCTTAACACCTTTATATATGAGCATCATGTCAGACGGTAATGATCATGCTTCTATTAATTTAACTACATCAGATCAAGTAGCCCCTCAGATTTCACGTACCGTTGGTTGGGGGTGGATCGCGACCCATGACTCATGCCTCGAGCATGTGTGTATGGGGATACCATAGGGATGAGACAATCACAAAGAATCCCCCTTCTTTGTGGAGACAATAAGCTGGACAAATCCTCCCTCTCTGTGTGTTTTACGAAGACGGTAAAATCTAGTTGTGAGAAAGCACCCCAAATCATAGCATGGCCACCTCACCAACAAAGAATCGAGATACAACAATATTTTCGACGAATGGGTGGTTTGCCCTATATGTATTGTAGGGACAGTTGATAGCACTTACATTAATATTAAGGCGCCTACCAATGAAGCAGAAGTATATGTTACCAGAAAGTGTACATATGCGTTTACACTTCAAGCAGTTTGTGACACAAACCTAAAATTTATAGATGCGTTTGTAGGTTATATTCAAAATGATCCAGACCTATTCATTTCAGAAAACCATTACATGATATGAGATAAAGCATGGGTCATTTAACTTGGTCTTTCATCTCACTATTAGCTTCTTTACTTCCTGTTGCGACTTCTGGAGTTTTTGAACCTCTTGAGGAGGAAGCAATAAATTGTGGGCGTATATTTGACTTTTTTCCCAGAATATCGTTAATATCTGAAAAGTATTTAAATTTCAGTGTTCCTTCCCTTAGTTTTCCGTGCTGACATGTATTTTTTTAGATATCTTCTGCTTACATACTGTCATCTATCCTTTGATTGAGCCCTAGTGTAGCTCTTTTCTTTTGCTGTTATTTGATCCCACAGCCATCATTCTTTATCGAAGTGGATTGAAGGAAGTTACTATTAACTTATTTACTTCCTGTTGCCTCTCCTGTAGGATTTAACCCTCTTGAGGAGGAGGCAATAACTTGTGGGTTTATATTTGGGTTTCGTCTCAGAATATATATCGTAAATATCTGATTTCTCCCCACTTTTCCGTGTTGACATATTTTTTTTAGCTATCTTCTCTTTAGATAGGTACTGCTCTTTAAGCCCTTTATTATTTGATCCCACACAATATAATTCTTTATTTATGTGGATTCAAAGAGGTTACCATTAGCATTTACTTCATGTTGCTTCTCCTGTAGCTTTTAAACCTCTTGAGGAGAAAGCAATACATTGTGGGCTTATATTTGGCTTTTGTCCCAGAATATCGTCAATATCCGAAAATTATTCGAATCTCACTGATTCGTCTCCAGTTTTCCCTGCTGACATATTTTTTTCAGATAATCTATTTAGATATTGCCATCTCTCCTTTCATTGAGCCTTATTGTAGTGCTTTACTTTTGCCGTTATTTGATCCCACACAATCATTCGTATTCGTTATTGAAGTGTGTTCAAAGAGGTTACTATTAGGTTCATTACTTCCTCTTACCTTTCCTGTAGTATTTAAACCTGTTGAGGAGGAAGCAATAAATTGTGGGATATCGCCAATATTGGAAATGTATTCGAATTTCACTATTGCTTCTCCAGTTTTTCCTGTTGACATATTCTTCTTTTTTTTTTTTTAGATATCTTCTCTTTAGATCTGTCGTTTCATTGAGCCCTAGTGTAGCCCTTTATTTTTGCAGTTATTTGATCTCACGCACACTATCATTCTTTATTGAAAATAGGTTACTATTAGCTTCTTTACTTTCTGTTACCTCTCCTGTAGCTCATAAACCTCTTGAGGAGGAAGCAATAAATTGTGGCCTATATTTGGATTTTGTTCCAGAATATCGTCAATATTCAAAAAGTATTCAAATTTCACTGTTTCTTCCCGAATTTTCCCTGCTGACATATTTACTTTTTCTTAAGATATCTTCTCTTTAGATACCGCCAGGTACTGGAGGTTACTATACTCAAAGATCTATACATATTAGATCTTTGCTATAATGTTTGCGTAGTGAAATTAGTTGCTCGGCTGAATTACGGTCCCACTTTTTGTTGCTCACAGATTCCACTATCCGCGCCATATTTATACTTGCTGCTGCTGTTAATAGTTTCATCATTAATCTCATCAACTTTGTCAAGAGGAAGTTTGGAAAATTGGATTTTACAATTTCCTTAAGCTCTTCTGTCAACCTCGCTTTCTTCAATCAGCTGTAATTAGCAGTTTGTGATCGGTACGTCCGCAATGACCTACCCAGACAGCATCCAATGTCCTCAGAATATGCTGTCCTCATCCAGTAAAGGATTTGAATATTCTAAATGATACCAGATTATTCTATGAATGATTTTTTTATATTTTATGCTCATTAGAATATTCCAGGAACATTAGGCATATAAAAATCTATGAGTATTCTGAATATACAATGATCATTACCACCTGACTCAGGAATATTCTAGGAAGATTTATTCAGATATCCTTGGAACGATTATTGCCACCTATAGTACAGGAATATTTGCCGAATATTCTGGGAATATTCTAGGATGATTTAAAAATGACACAAGAAAGAGCCAGTGCTTTAAGTCTGGTTTGTTCTGAGTGATTTAGCAAGCGATCTGGACTACAAAGAAATTATTAAAGCATTTGCCGAAGCCAAAGCTGGTAAACAAAACTGTTGCGCTTTAATGTTACTTAGTTATTATTTTATAATACATTTGTTTTTAAATGGTCATATGTTCTTATTTCCTATATTAGGTTTACGATCTTTACCGTTTCCTCTGTGTTGTATAAGCTTGCCTATCTATTATGGTTTTATGTTTACTTATTAATAATTATTTTATCTTTTATCTTTAAACTATGCTGCATTTTTGTTATGACTTTATGTTATTACATATAAAAGATATTGTACGAATATAATGTTTTGTGTTTGTTTTAAGATAATAGTTATGTTATACTTTTTGTTTTTTGTTGTTTTTTTTTTGAAAATAAAAAAAATGTTCATATTAGTTTTTCAGAGATGTTTTATTTTATTAGTAGATTTACATTTTAATGGTATATCAATCTTTCTTCATCAGTAAGACCGGTAAAGATATTCACACCTAAGGAGTATTTCACTTCTCCTGCCAGGAATTTTTTGTTGTGATCTAAAATTTTCTTGACATTGTTTTCAAATGCTTGGAAACGCTTTTGTTCTTCTGCGGGAGATAGAGACGCTCTCCAATGAGTGTTCTGCAACCAATAAAACGAATAAGGATATGATATGATTTGAAATTAAAATTAAATATAGGTACACACTATTAATAGGATAACAAACAGTTCAGGGTATACACTTACTTATTTTTCATTTTCCTCCATACTAAATAAATTAATAACTTACTGATCGTGATGCCTATACTATTTTTTCACGCTCAAATACTTCGAATAATACCTTATAGCTGATGGGTTGAGTCTTTTATTTTATCTTTGAGTTGAGTTCCTATGGCACAAAATTTGTCATTGATGTCATCGATTTGAAACATGTCACGTTTTCCAGTTTAATTTGGTTTAATTTTAGAAATGGAGCAAAAATTAATAATATTGAGTTAGAAAATTAATGGAGCATGGGCTAGGGAAATGCAATGATAGCAGTTGATGCGTTGGTGTACTGATAGGTGCATGGAAGAAATCACGGAGAAGGTGATCATGTTTGTCTATTTTGTGAAGAGCAATGATCTAAAATCTCCTGGCAGGTTATAGACTGAATACTCGATGCTCAAAGCTATAATATTTTTGAAGAAAACTGTTGATATTTCAAAATTTTCGACTGTTCTTGCTTTTGTAAAAAGAAAAAATATCGGACACAGTGCGAAAAAATCAGAAGTTTTTGTTTCTCAACATGACCGTCCGTGTTGAGAAAATGATCAAAGAGGAAGGCCCAAGGCAGTGCTATCGTTGTCAGAAGTACGGGCACACTCAATCAGGATGCCGCTTCCCCGTCATATGTGTGAAGTGCGGGGAAAAGCATAAAGCTGAACACTGCCCAGCCCTCAGGGAGGAGGCACTTAGGAACGCCAAATGCGCGAACTGCAGCAAATACCACCCTGATGCCAACTACAAAGGCTGTGAAAAGTGCACGAAGAAGAAACTAACACAGCAGCAAGCAAGCCCGACTCAGAAACAAATCGGCAGCTTAGACCGGTGGGTAAAAATCCTCCGCTTATATCGGGGGGTAAAAATCCGCCGCTCAGGCAGCAAGGAGAACGCGACCAAGCCAGCGCTCCTGCAGCCTAAGGGGCCGGCATGGCGCCAATAAAGAACCCTGATTCAGGATCAGATAATGCCGACAATTGTACCATTGATACAAAAAATGGTACAAGAAGCATTCAGAACAATCATCCTGGCAGATGCAGAGGGCACTCCGCAACCCCAGGACTGCTGTCCCGTCCTTAAACGTAGCAGGAGGCCTGGTATACGCGGAAGTGGATAAGGCGGAGCTATTCGCTGAAACCGTGCAGAGCCAAGGCATACTAAATAAACCTCCTGGCGAGGATGAAGATCATCACGAAGACGTACAAGAAAGAGTCATGCGCCACGAGCACAGACACATTCAGCTTAGTTGTGATGTTCCGACCTCATCAGCCGAGGTTTCGGGCATCATAAAGGGGCTGAAGAATAGAAAAGCACCAGGAGCTGACAAGATCAGCCATATAATGCTCAAGAAGTTACCTAGAAAAGGCATAACAGCAACCGCCAACATCATCAACGCGATGATGAGACTTGGACACGTCCCTGACAGGTGGAAGGAGGCTGAGGTAATAGTAATACCTAAACAAGGTATGGATAAGACCAATCCTGCAAATTACAGGCCTATAAGTCTCCTGTTATACTCCAGTTATACTGACGAGACCGCACAACGAGTCAAACGAGCAGGACACAATCCCCTATTTTCAGTACGGATTCAACAGCGGCAAAGCGACAGGTGCAATCTTTCTAGACTTAGAAAGAGCATTCGACATACATCATGGCATCAGGAGCTATACTATAAGATGATAGTAGGGGGTTACTCTGATCGAATTATCAAGATCATCAGAAGTTACCTGACAAACAGAAGATTCCACTTGAAAATCAAGGATAAAACATTCAGGTCAAGAACAGTAGAGGCGGGAGTACCGCAGGGCACAGCCCTTGGGCCGTCCCTGTACTCAATATACACGCACGATATACCACGAAGACGCACATATATCATTGTATGCTGACGAGCAGTGATACAATTCACACACAACTAGAATAACCGCGATGCTACAGAGGGCCACAGACGAAATCATCAACTGGATGATAAAATGGAAAATTGAAGTCAACGAACGAAAAACGCAAGAGAAGGAGGAAGGCTGCAGGACCACACATACGGATAAACAACATCAACATTCCTTGGAGCGATGAACTCAAGTACCTTGGAGTACACCTGGACCGTGGCTTGACATGGAAAAGGCATATCAAAGCTGCAAGAGACAAAACCAAGCGGGCAATGGTTATCTTAAATCCCTTGGTCGGGAGGCATAGCCAAATGTAATTGAAGACTAAGCTGGCCATGGTAAAGGCAATAAATAGCCAGATCTCAACGGACGTATGGGTCAACAGCCTGTGGATACGCAGCGAAATCAAGCATTAAATTGTTAACGAGTACAGAGAACGTACTTAATAGGAGAGCAGCTGGCGCACCTTGGTTCATCAGAAATGCCGACCTGCAAGCGGACCTACAGTGGAAACCTTTAGAAGTCTTCATAGTCGAAAAGGCTAGGCGCGTATTCCAAAAGGCAGAAAACCATGCCGATGAAGACAGGAGAGAAGTAATCAACTACCACCCAGATGACCCAAATATAATAGACC
>MU184206.1:0-13340 GCA_016904865.1 Pissodes strobi
TATAAGTAGGTTTTATTACTCCGCACCATTTCGAAATAGAGTATAGGAATCAGTAGCGTGTGCCTTGAATGCATATTTTGTTTTTTGATTGTGATGTGAGCTTATAGTTCAATGGCGATGTGTATTATGTAGTTTCTGTCAGTTTTCTTGAGAATCGTAGATTAATTTTCTAGATTTTATGATATAGCAGTTATTTTCTAGTGTAATTTATTAACTTTGACGTGTTTTCACTATGTAGGAACAAACGAATAAACTGCAATAAAAGCTTTTTTCGGTTTCCCAGAGATCCTATTAGGTATGTATATGGGATACAATTTAAAATATACTACTTAAGGGTCAATACCTACGTATTTAGATTTAGGACGGTCAGTTTAAACAGGAAAATGTAACTAAGAGTCTAGGGTCAATATTTAATATTTATAGACTTTAATACGAGGGGGATTTCAGTAGTGAATTTATGTACAGGGTGGCTCGAATTCGAGTCTATGTATGGGGAACTCGAAAACCGTAAGAGATGCAGTGTCGGTCAAATTAGGGCAAAATTGCGCATTTAGGTGCCTAACAATATGCCATTTAGAAAGTTTAAAAATTCCTAGTATTTCCGAAGATATCCGGAAAAAACCGAAATATTGAAAAATCGTTTTTTTTTTTCATGAGCATATTACATGACGAAATTGCACTTTTGCATTGCCATGTTTCCCGCTCTATCCAATGATGATATCCAGTTTAAAATCCAACGTTTCGTCTTAAAGGGGTCATCATCAACTTTCTTTTTTTAAATACAAACTTTATTTTTTTATCGTTTTCACATGATATTGGCGTTATTAATATGAATATGTGTTTTTATTTTATTTTTTCATTCTTTATTCAATTATTTTTAAAATTACATTGCTTTGGCGTAATTTTAGATGATTGTTATTTTTGAAATTTTTATATTCTATTAAAATATGTATTTTATTTTGTTTTCTGTAGTAAGTAAAAAATCAAAACCTTTATTTTTAATAAACTTAAAAAATAGTAAAATTTAACAGGTTCAATTATTTTTTACCCCAAAGCAAAATAAATAATTTAAAAAAAAATTAAAAATAAAATTTAAAAAAACAAAATTAAAGTTTCACTTCAGTTGTGTGGCACATAATTTTTTACAAAAAGTAATGTGGTCGCTTTGCGATGTTATCAATGACAAACTTTCAAATCTAACCATTTTAATATTGTAACGCATTTTTTGAAAGGTTACGCTTATGCACTATCCTTCAATTTAGTAACATAAAATATGGCGTGTTCTATTTAAAATATTATATGTCCCCCTTTCCCAACATTATATGTTATTAAGTTATATTTGGGGCTACGTACCTATATATTACACATTGAAAAATATTAATAGAAACTAAGATTATCAATAAAAATAAGCTAATTATTTGGCAAAATCAGTAAAGTTTATTTTCCTAATGCTACTCTTATAAGTTAATTTAAATATACATTGTGTAAACTTTTTTTGTTAATACGAACCTGTTTATCAATAGTTTATTTTATCGGAAAATGTCTATACGCCTTAATCTGGCCCTGACTAAGACCCCCGAATGGCGCCGCCAAGGTCATATTTTCGTACTCTAATATTGCAATGCGATCAACGACGAGTGAGCCTGCGGATTGTTTATTATGCCGTGCTATTAGCTTGTTTTGAAGTTATCAGTTTGATTTAATTTTGTGACTGACTGATGTGGCAAAATAAATATATATTTTAAAATGCCCGCGTTAACCACCGAGCAAAACGCGATCATTTACACGTGATTGAGAGATAGACATAAAATAAGAAACATCGCAGATGAATTGCGAATTAGCAAAAATACCGTGCTGTTGGCTAAGCACAAAAATGCAGAAGTATTGTTAGAAAAGCAAGTTCGGGTCGCCCCAAAATTTCGAATGACAGTTAAAATATAGAATTAATTAATTTTCTAAGAGATCATCCCTTTGAAACAGCCATAAAAGCTAAAGAAGACACACATTTTCCTGGTTCGGCTAATACAGCTCGTAGTAAAATTCGTAGTTCGGATATAAAAAGTTGCTGTGCTACCAATAAAATATTTTTGACCGAAGCAAACAAGCAGAGAAAAGTAGAATTTGCTAATGAATACATAAATGAAGATAACATTTGGGAAAACGTAATATTTTCCGATGAAAAAACCTTTCAATCGTGCAACAATGGGAAAATCCGCGTTTACAGGCCTTCCGGTACGAGATACGATGGGAGATGTCCACATAAGACAAATCCAAGTGAACGCTTTTCTATAAACATTTGAGGCTGGATCAGTGCAAGGGGCCCAGGAATTTGCCACATAGTGCAGGGAAGGGTTAATGCACCATTATATTGCAATATACTAAACCAAGTGTTAAGTGTGCCACGTCGTTTGCAAGCCTTAATCGATAATAACGGTGCAAATACCAAATATAAACAATCTTGTTTTTATTTTTGTTACATTTTAAAACAATAAATATACGTAGTTTTACAAAACGTACTAGAATTATTGTTTCGGTGTTTAACCTTTTCACTTCCATGACAACAATGTCATATGTCATGGAGCCTATCCTCAATAGATTTTGCATACTCTTTATAGCCTAAGAGCTATTCAACAACGAGAATTTTGTTGTCCCAGTTTTTTTTTCGGCACGATGCGATGCCGCGATGGTGGAAGTGTTATTGGTATTCCTGTATATGGATTCAACATTTGAGGAACGACTTGTTTACTGATTTTTATAACTTACATGTTTGGTTGTATCGCAAAATGGTATCCATGTGTTACACTTCGGGGGAAATAGATTTAGCATACCCAAAGAGTCCATCATACCGGGTGTCCCAACATCTGAGAATCCCAACCAATATAATGTGGATTCCGGTCCTAATGCTGATCCTAAATCGTGACATTCCACATTTATACCTGCATTCAAATAAACAGAACTGTTAACATACATGTCAATAATCATTTCGATAATTGTTACAAAGTTATTTGTTTCTATTTCTTCCACAAATTCCCAATAGAAAACTGTCACTGAAAGTTTGCGAGCATATCTTCATTCATTTGTGGACTTCTTAATTCCAGATTTCACAAGTATAGACTGGCAAATGGATCTGTAACAGCGAAAGGAATTCGGACAAAAATATTCGATATTGGCATGTTCAATTCCAAAAAAGCAATAGTGCTGGGCTTGAATTGAATATGAAAATGAAACGAAGTCATCTTTGAAAAGATATAATTACCTAGTTAACAAAAAAAGGTACTTATGTCTTAGAACAGATACATATTAAATTTTAAAATATTATATTTTATAGGCATAAATCATGACGCAACTACCAGAAAATTTGAGCTGTTTGAACTGGTAATACTTCATAGGTCCCCTGATGACCAAAGAAATTATACACTTGATTAAATCATTAGATCACATGGATATATCTAATACCCTTAGAACACCTTCTTATATGTACGAGTTAAATCCAATAGAGTTACCTTGAGTAAAACTTAAATTTATATAAGAAATTTATTATAAGAAGCAGCAATACAACCGGAAACTTCAACTTAACCGCATTAAAAGATGTTGCTAAAGAAACTATGTCGTTAATATCGATTATGATTGGAAGAAATTTTGCCAATATGTTAAGGACATAGAAGATAAATTCTGGGAAACTGACCAACTTATGGAGGAAATTGAACCGATTATAATCACTGTAGAACAAGATGACGACAGCGAAACTGATGACAGTGACGATGGTCAAGTTGACGAAGACTAATGCTAGTGTCTACCAAATCTTTACTGTAATTAGCAGAAATCAGTAAATAAATATAAATACATTTAAAGCAAAACTTTAAAGTAAGACATAAAGGTATAGTTTATTTTAAAAAATTATAAATTATTCCTAAACTTTTATAAAATACCGCACGCCACTGAGTATTTTATGAATGAAATCAGCCATGTTTTATTACAATTGCGTCTCCCTCACCGATGCCGCGCTGTTACAGATCCGTTTGCTACACTTTACAATAAGTATCAGAAGAGGTGGCTCCAAGCGGACCTTGCACTTAGACCACCAATTGGGCCCGTTGTGCCCCACAAGTACAATAATACAATAACTAATACATTTTTGGGATTATAACAATATAAAGTTGTGTACTGTGATGTTAAAGGTCCTCAATAAATCAGTCGATCATGTAGATATTAGTTCAGTTTGTGACGCAAACGGTCAGCTCAGTTTAAATCGCCATTGCACTAGTCAATTCGCTAAAGACAAACTTGTAACAGTAAAATTTGTGAACCTATTCACAAACAGCAGCTATAATTTCCGTCCTTGTTGAACTACTGCAAAGTAAATTCTAAAATACAAACGTGTGTGTATTCTTTGGCATTAATAAGGTGTAAACGGCAAGAACGTATGGACAGCATGATTTGTCTACGGACAGCTATTACTTCACCTAACTAACATAATGCTGGTATTATAGTGACATTTTGATATTTTAAGATGTATTTACTCGGTATTAAGTTAATTATACGCAAAAGCTACATTCGTTAAAATTTTTTCATTATTTTAGTTTATCAAGTAGGTAACAGGCGAGAACTTTTCACTTAACCTTAAGGAATTTACCTCATTGTTAACATTTAATAATCATAAGCATTTTAAGATCCTTTACAGGCGTAGCCGACTATATCAAAATCGACCTCTTCTATTGGTCGATCCGCATGGCCCTCCGCTCGCTTCGCTCGCTACGGGGGCTCAAGAAAAGGAAACTAGCCAGGTGCTAACCCAAGACATACCCAAAATCAAGAAAAAAAGCTGTTTAGAAACATAATCTTTAAAAAAAAAATAAAAAAAAGCAGGGTTCGAATCCGTGTTTTCCAGGTGAGACCCAACGATCTAAACCTTTACACCACGAGAGCTCTTGCGAGAAATTGATTGCATCACGAAGACATATTGTAATACGAGATGGATCGACCAATAGGAGAGGCCGATTTTGATATAGTCGGCTACGCCTGTAAAGGATCTTTAAATGCTAATCATAACTCGAGGGATTCAATTTTGAGAGGCTCATTTCCTTTTAAAGAGTTAAAAATGTCAATTATATTACGACAATGCATATAGTTACCTTCAAACTTAAAAAGTTTTACATTAATACACTGATCATTGTTCCTCACTCCTCCAGCATGATAGGCAACTAGCAAAACAGTCTTAAATGCCGTCATACAGACAAGTGGTCCAGGTATAGACACGATTCCCTTCTGAGTTCCGAAAATCGAACAAACTCTTACTATATAGTTTGAAGTGGCAAAACAAACTATATTTTCTGATGCTGCTACCAGAACGATGTCTTCATATTCCTCTACTTTAAGCATCCATTCTTTATTACTTACAGCTAAAGGAATGACCATCACTTGGCTAAAAAATAAACAATAAAAATATATAATAAAAATTGAATTTGATAGATTTTGTTCTTTTATAACATAGCTCTAGCTAGATAAAGCCTTTGGCGAGGCCAACAACACAATGCAATGCACACCAATTCTTCTCGTGGAATAGTATATATCCACAGCTAGTTACTTATACAATATCTCAACTTCGTCATTTGTACTTTTAAATGAAGAGTGAAGGCTGTGTGCATGTACGAAATGTACTAAATGAAAAACTTTTGTATTCCATTTTTGCATTGAATACAAAAGTTTTTCATTTAGTACATTTGTACTTTTGTTAACTAAAACATTTTTCCATAACCGTGCCAGTTTATTTACCAATTACTCAACAATTTACTCGGGTGCAGCAATCATTCATATAAATCCAGTAGAGACCGAGGAGACTATTTATACAGAGGCAACGTATTACATAAAATTTCTCAGTATTTCAGAGCTTTTATTGAAATATGACGGCTGTCCAGATTGTGTCTTCAAATATTCTACCAGCGCAAGGCAGGCGCATATAGATAACAGGTGTTTGTTTAATGCAATTAACGTAGCCCATGTTTTCTTCGAGGATATGCCCTGGTTGACATTAAGTTGAACGTAGATAAACTCTTCAGTTTCCGGCATAAGTGCACTCTTGATCCGTCATCAGATGTTAAGTGGATCTTCATCCTCTGATTTAATAAAAAACGCTAATCCTTGGGTATACTTATTCTCACAATTTTTCTAAGTTTTACCTGTTGTAAGTGAGATCCTTCGGAGATATTGCTTACGGATAAGAATAAGAATATAGGAATAGACGATTAGAATCACATCTCAAATATTATAGACATATTTACAAGATACCACCAATTCTTCTCGTGGCTTGGTATATACCCACAGCTAGATACTTATGCAATATCTCAACTTCGTCATTTGTAATTTTGCTAACTAAAACATTTTTCCATAACCTTGACCGTTTATTTACCAATTACCCAACAGTTTACTTGGATGCAGCAATCCATCATACAAATCCAGTAGCGACCGAGGAGATTATTTATAGAGACAACGTATTACACAATAAATTCTCATTATTTTAGAGCTTTTTGAAATATGCCGGTTGTCCAGATTGTCTTCAAATATATATTCTACCAGCGCAAGGCAGGTACATGTAGATAACAGGTGTTTGAGTTAATGCAATTATCGTCGCGCATGTTTTCTTTGAGGATATGCTCTGGTTCACATAAGTTGAACCTGAATAAACCCTTCAGTTTCCGCATAAGAGAACACTCTTGGTCCAAGGATTGAATTGATTTACGTTATTCGGGGCGCATTCTGAAGATACATTAAGTGTCGAGCAATTTATGTGTGGCCAGATTAATAAGGTATGTTGCTCTTTTTCAGAGTTTTTCCATGTTTAATTTTCAGGTTCAATATCCTGTTCCTTCAACCACCCTGGAAAAGAATAGACGCCGTGAAGATGATGGCTCACAGGTACTATTCCACTGAAAAAATACTTCTTGCTATTAGAATATTTTAGAAGGTGTATGGATTATTTCCTATCAAGAAGAAAATGTATAAAAATCGCAATAAACTTTTTCGCAAAAACTTCTTTTGCAAATTGATATACTAAGATTTTATAAGTTTAGAATTAATCATATTACCAATCGAGTTCTGCGATTAATCATAATTTTGAATGCACGGTGCATAAATATCCAGAATATGATGGATACAGGATTGCGGAACAAAATCAAATGCTTTACGATATTCCACCCATGCAGTTGGAATACTTGCTTAATGATCAGCCAGTCTGAAGCTTTTATGCGACATATACTCCAATCTCACTAGAGGATGTCATATTCCAAATTTTCTTTTCAACAAGTATTTAATATTATTTTATAGATAAAAGGCATGTATTCTTTGAGTAAAATAATTGGACAACTATTACAAGGAATTTCGGATAATTGTGTTGACTTAGAAAGCAAGTTAGCAACTTGTGGTTCCAGAAGTTCTGTAGTTGGTATAAAAGATTACGAAGTCTTCTCCAAGCATATAGCCACCTTATAAGTATTGGCTCGATTATTTTCTGATCATTTAATTAGATGATAGTTGCAGGTTGCAGCAGCAAAGTATATGGATATATGAATTTCATCTAGTATAAGTGGAATGAATAGATTAAACGTTTACTACTTCTATACTAAATGAAACACTTTGTATTCCATGCAAAAGTCACATTTTAATTTTTGATGGTGATTTGACCGTTGTTTGTTGGTGTTGTTTGTTTACTCTTCGTCGATATGCTCTGCAGGTCCAATGACAAGTAAGTGTAAGAACCTTTCCCATTTTCCTTTGTCTCTATAAAAAAAATCACACAAAAAATTACAAAAAAAAAAACACCATTCTTAAAGTACACACCTATTTAATGCCTTTCAAGTTTTAAACACTCTCAGAATCTTGATATAACATTGTCATTTTTATCATTTTCTTCTTAAAGATCTCACAGCAGCCACTTTCTTCAGCTAATGGGTGGTTCTTCTACTTACTTTTCAGGTAACACTGATGATGGCTTAGGCCGAAAGCGCTCTGTTATGCTTTTATAGGAAGTCCATTTGGATTAAATTTTGCATGGAATACAAAGTGTTTCATTTAGTATGATTCATACATGCACACAGCCACTACTCTTCACTTAATTTTCCTACTTCGTTTGCTATAGTGATTTTCTGTTTTGCATTCGAGATGTTTCTCAATATGGGTGAGGCTGAACCATCTGAACCATTTAAAGGGTAATAAAAGAAAAACATAACATTTTTCGGATGCTCGTTGTCGTGCTGGGCTTTGTTGGGCTAGCTTATCAGACCTAGCAACTAGTCTGACTGCACTAGTTCCTCTGGCTGGACTAGCTATTCTGGCTGTCCTGCTATTGAATTTTATTTTGAACAACCTACCTCTGGTAAATTCTGGTTTTTAGATCGACACCGATCAACTACTCTCTTCTGATTATGATGATATTTTGACCAGTGCAGTCCTGCACCAGTTGTAGTTCTGGTTGTCTTCTAGCAAATTTGGAGCATGTTTACATCCTGAAAGTGGATTCTCGTGGCACTGATTTACATAATAAACTTTTTAAAAGTTTTATTCATCTCCTGATGATGCTAACATGGTTAGCGAAACACGCGTCGAGTGCAAAAATTCTGTTTCGGTATTGTGGATAAAACTCCGTTTTAGTGCATGTTGTCGAAGGTTCCAAACCCCAACATGGTTCCCTAGGGGTGTTATAACAGCTTACACTATTTTGCTTAAGCGGTCTGTCGGAGCCAGGAGGAGGAACACTAGAAACCAGCCAGAACGAGAATAGGATACTGACTGGAATTGATCTTCGCGATGAAAGTGATGTTGGGTCAACGGAAGGTATTAACTATGTAGTACCCCAGTCCCACAAGGCGCCACAGACTAGACTCGACGTTATTAATATTATGATCGTTTTTCATTCTTTCTCGGTTTATTATTTTCTTAACCAATAAACGCACTAGGCCGACTTGTTACACACCCGTCTGCCTAGTGCGTCTACTGCTTAAGAAGTTCAGGCTATTTTGCATGTCTTCAATATTATGGCCTCCTGTATATGATGTATCTTTCTATATAGCTGAAGTTGTTTCACATGTTCCGTGAAGGTCTTATATGTGATGTATGTTGTGGATATTATGAATAGAATGATTTGCACCTTTTCCTGTTCTATTGCCAAGGTATTTTCTTGTTCTATTGCCAATGGGGTATACTTTTGTTATTTCAGTGTATTTATTGCTGATATTGTTATCTGTTGGTATCGCAACGTCTATTAGATATGCGGTTTTGTTCTTTTTATCCAGTAATGTCAGTTCTGGTATGTTGTATAGTATAGTTTTATCAGTGTGTATGGTTATAATGTAGTACAGTTTGCACACATTATTTTCCAATATACTGTCCGGTGTGTAATTATAATACTATATTTTTGTTGATATCAGTTTAAATTTAAGTGCTTAATGTCTGTGCTTCTAAGTCTACGCAATTCTCCGAAATTCCTTGTAAAAGTTGTTCAATTATTTTACTCAAAGAATACATGCCTTTTATCTATAAAATAATATTAAATACTTGTTGAAAAGAAAATCTGCTGATTCACAGGAAAATGACACACTCTAGTGATTTGTGTGACTGCTCTGCGCAAGGAAGTATGCTTGTTGTGGAAGTATTGTCTGAGCATATCTATCTGATTTGCCTGGAGTATGACTCATATTTCTCCTTCTTTCCTGTCTTTTGTGAGTATATTTTTTTTGTATGGCAATGACACACACTAAAGGGAGATCCTATGTCACTCGAAGAGCGGTGTGTGTGCGGAGTTTGGGTGTAATTTTCCATGTTTCGTCAGTTCAGATCTTGTGAGTATATTTATATTTTCTAGGTATGTTGTTGTCCATTTTATTACTCGAAAGAAAAATGTAAGGAGCGGGATATGAGCATTTATATATCTCGAATTCGCTCCCTTTGGTGTTTAATGTCTGGACACTTGATACATAACAATGACAGAGTTTTCCCCTCTCGCAATCGCTAATGAACCGCGTTCCATTAGTACCAAGATTAGGAATGGGCATTCGAGACTACTCTAAATCGATATTTTTAATTTGTGAATTTTTGTTTTTCGAACCGCGTATTGCATTATTTGAATAACCTTTGTGCGGGATCTTCCATCCCATCCATTTTGAGTCTAAAGCAGTGCCCTATATCTTACCTTTAGTGTATTATTTGTTTGGTGCCTGGGTCCAATCCTTCCACTGTTCTGTCTGGTGAATTGATTTTGATTTTTTATAAGTATCACCATTTTAAGTGAATTCAATTCCGAGTGAATAGCTGCCAACTCCTTTCTCATTTTTCATTGCGAAGCTCTGTCTCGTCCACCTTTTTAGGCAGCTAGCTGATTTCGGCGTAAGTGGATTACGAAAAACCCTTCACAGATAAAGATTTTTTCTGAATTTTTTCTTGGTGTTTTATTTTATTTGCTTCATCTGTAAATGGTTTTGCCTTGAGTTATATGCGAAACCTTGAATATATTTATGTTTCACAGAGTTACCCCAACCGGGTTTTATTTCCGGACTGGTCTCTACACGAACTAGTCTCCTTTCCGTGAAGAGTTATTTTTCCACCGAAGAAGCCAATTGTGTTGGCCGGTTGTTAGGCATAGATCATTTCCACAAAGACAGTTCGTTCATTGGTTGTGTACGTTGCCTTCTAGTGATTACTTTAGACAGCCTCCACGAGGTTCCATCGATCAAGTCAGGTAATCAAATTTATATATTTTTTTATTGAAATTAATGGTTAATTTATAACGCCGATAGTCGGTCTCTAAATTTTATTTTTCTTTACCTAAATAAAATTCACTAGTAAGATATCGCTAATTTAGTTCCACTTTTAATGCAAGGCTATTCTAATTTCCTGTTAATAATGAAAATTGGCTTTTCCTTTTTTTTCGTTTAAGCAAATTATACTGTTTTTGATTTCACGACGGTTTTAACGTGGTGTAACTAGAATATGAACTAGTGTATATTACGTCCAAGTGGACACGAGAAGTGTGAACTTAACATAATCTTGTTTTGCGTAGCTTTAATACTTATTGTTTAGTGTTTATCTGTGTTTATTTTTATTTACGTTACTTGTTTCATGACGGGTAATTATTATTTTATCTTGCCTGTTTTCTATTTTGCACTTGCTCTTCCAATCAGTGTTTATTGATAATTATATACATTATTATGAGTTGCAGGCAGAAAGGTCAAACTGGTAAGAGCAGTTTGATTACGGGGAGTGACGCCCCCACCTTTCCGAGTTGCCACGGGATGTGGCCCATCAAATCCCATCGTCCTCGTCCAGGCTGGAAAACACCGAAGCACAAAGACTGGAGCTGATCGATGACATTCTGTGACAAGCATGGCTAGATTGTACTAGCAGACAGGAACGTCAAACTCGTGATAGCAGTTTAATTAAGGGGAGTGACGCCTCCGCCATTCCGAGTTGCGACGGGATGTGGCCCATCAAATCAAATCCCATCGTCCTCCTCCAGGCTGTAATAAGCGGGGCTGAATTGTATTAGCAGACAGGAACGTTAAACTGGTGAGAGCAGTTTGATTACGGATCGTGACGCTCCCGCCATTCCGAGTTGCCACGGGATGTGGCCCATCAAATCCCGTCGTTCTCCTCCGGGCTGGAGAACACCCAAGCACAAAGTCTCCAGGTGATCGATGACAGCTTATGACAAGCGAAGCTGTATTGTATTAGTAGTCAGAAACGTCAAACTGGTGAAAGCAGTTTGATTACGGGGAGTGACGCCCGCGCCATTCCGAGTTGCCATGGGATATAGCCCATCAAATCACATCGACCTACTCCTGGCTGGAGAACACCGAAGTACAAAGTCTGGAGCTGATCACTGGGGAGTGACCCCACAAAGCCCATTCTTACCCCTGTCAGACTAGGGACCACCAAAGGAATGAGTCTGAGGCCGATGCTTCCAGTGGAAGCGGCCCTAGGTGGTAGATGCATACGCCTACTCGCATCGTCCGGTGAAAGACCACCCTATCAGAACTGGGAAGTGCTAAATGGTTTTTCCAAATCACGTTCCGCATCCGCGCTGGTGGTTCCGTATTCCACAGTAGGAATATATGGACATGATGGCGCTTCCAGAATCAAAACATTCCGGAGGTAAACTCCCCGACCATTCGAATCTCCGGGCGCCGGGTGGCCATTCATGCAACATCTCACATGTAGCAAAGATACCGAACCAATTTAGAATAGATTCCTGCAACATAAAAGGCCTAAATACAAACATCAATTCGGTACACCAACATCTACAAGCAAAATGACCACACATACTAGCTCTTACAGAAACAAAAGTATGTTCTACAACCACAACAATAAACTACCCCGTACTCTGGTTACCTAGACTCCCGATTTAGACATAAGTTCGGAATATGCCTTTTTGTCCGAAGCAACCTTTCGTGTCATCGCGAGGAAACAGTCGAACCGAACAACATTGACGTCATCCCAAGAAATAGTCAGGGCAAGCTCTAGTGTGATTCTAAACGCGAGCCACGCGAGTCTTTTGGTTTAGTCCGAGAGTGTTACGAAAAATAATTAATCTTTACTTTATTCTGGCGGACACTGTATAACATTAGTTGGATTAAAAAAGATTTAACTATAACATTGTATCTGCCAGTTTTCAGATTTAATTGAATTTCGTGCTCATTCGATTTTAGGATATGCAATAATTTTGGAAATAAGTGTGCTGGAAAGTGCATTAAACAACACTTATACATATATTTCAGGATCGCCGGGTAATTTAAATAATGATTTTTCGCCACCGCTTCTAGTAGAACAATTCAAATAAAGTCACTTATAACCAGGCATTTTTACCTGGTTATTCTTTATCCTGAATGGTTTTAAAAAAAAATCTTTATCCTGAATGGTTTTAAAAAAAATTCTATTCAATTCTATCAATACTCAAAATTTTCATGTACAACTTGAGGAAAATGATACTGAAATTAATGAGCAGTCACCATCTCATCAAGAGAACAATAAAAATCAGTACAATGCAGATATCTCCCCTGATATTTCAGCATTTCTAACAGCAAATGAACAAAAATATTATTTCTCCATACCTTACATTAAAGAACTTACACGTAAAATTGAAAAAATACTCACCCAACAAATCAATGTTAAAATCTGTGGTAAACATATAATGAAAATAGGTAATACTTTTTCCAGGCTAAAAGACTCTAATGAAGCTCTGAAAAGAGCAGGAGTAGTCTATAAAATTAAATGTACCGATTGTAATAAAAATTATATAGGACAAACATCTACTGTACTAAAGGATAGAATAACTAGACATAAAAGTGACTGCAGAT
>MU184206.1:18340-31392 GCA_016904865.1 Pissodes strobi
TACACGATGAAAGTTTTAGACCGCTAAGAATTTGAAAATTTTACCAAATAAATATTTCATTTTCTCACCTCGAGTTGGCGACAACTAATGCCCCTTTGCCTATAGAACCCATAGAATAGTCCTGAAAGTTTTGTATCATCATACTGTTGTGAAAGGTTGAATCATGGAATTCAACTTCTATTGTTTTGGAATTTATTTCATCACCAGAATTATTCCCGTAACTTTTCACCACCCCAACTTCGTTCCAACAAAGATATCTGGGATCCAGGTGATCCGGTGTGGAGGTAGGCATAAAAGGGGGCTGGAGAGGTATCTCAGGGGTTTGCGGTCTTGGAGTACTATCACGGGATGACGCTGAAAAATAAAATAAAAATAATACGAAAAAACGGAAATTGTTTAATAGTTACTTATTCTATAACGAATGTAAGTGACATTTACTAGCCGAGGACGATTTTGTGCCCGAGCGACAGCGAGGGCTGACAATATAGTTCGAGACTATTAAATGCACTTACATCCCGTGTAGTATATAAGATTGTCTCTCCTCCCTGCAGAATTTATTCTTGGATTTTTATTAATTACTTTTCGCATGAAATTATGAAGGCAGCTCTGGCCGGTTTCTATAATGTCATAAACATTCTTATTTTATCAATAACGTCAAGCTGACAGTTTATTATTAAAAATTGTAAAAAATTTAAACTATAATTTGTATAATAGCCAAATGGATATAGAAGAATCAGCAAATATCGCTTGTCTGTCGCTGCTGCCAGAAAAAATCGAGGAAGAGGTATGAAGCAACGTATCAATACTTCAAGAAATGGTGCCAAACAAAGGCTGCTACTGTAGTTTCAGAAACCGTGCTTTTGGGCTGGCGTACTTTCACGAAAAATTTGCTGTATTAAAGTCTCCATCAAGCTTATGGTGTGAATATTCCATGTTGAAGTCCACCCTTTTCATAGAGGAAAACATAGATATTTCCAAGTATCCTAAACTTCGAGCATTTAAAAAAAAAAGAAATGACGGGTATAAAACCTAAAAAATCCAATGTGTTTGACCGGGAAAATGTGAATAAGTTCCTGTTTGTAGCCCCCTACGATATTTATTTAATGATGAAGGTTGTAATGATAATGGGAATTGCTGGAGCGTGCCGTTCTAATGAACTCTGTGTAATGAAAATGGACAATGTTGTATTAAGGCATGAAATTATAATTGTTACTATTCCTGATTCAAAAAATGGAATGGCACGTAAATTTACAGTGACCAAAAGTGACGATGAGAAGGTTTGTTATTTCAAAATAGTTCAAAATTACATTGATATAAGGTCTCACATGACGAATTTTAATCCTCGCTTCTTCATGCAATATCAAAATGGAAAGTGCTTAGATCAGCCTGTCGGGAAAGACACGATTTCTTCAATTCCAAGTAAAATTGCTAAATTTCTGAACTTTGAGAATTTTAAGCAGTATACTGGACACTTCCTTAGAAGAACGTCGGCCACTTTATTAGCAAATACTGGAGTTGATGTCTTAGCTCTCAAGCGACATGGGGGATAGAAATCTGCAACTATTGCGGAAAGTTATGTAGCCGAGAGCGTCAACTTTATTGTTGTTAATAAAATTTTGTACAATATAACGAAGCCAGAAGTCTCCTGCAGTACTTCAAGAGTAACAGAAAACTTTGTTATAGATGGAGAATTTATGGAGTCAGAATATTCCATACAAATTGAGAAAAAACGAGAAAACATTTATCCAAATTTTGTAAATAATGTTGATAATTGTAATAATTGTACTATTAATATTCATTTCACTTAATATTACTTCATTTTTATAAATCATTGTTAGCTTGACGTTGTTGATGAAATAAAAAATTAAAGCTATCTCCTATGTTTGTAGGTTAAACTCAATGAATACAGGGTGGCATAAATTAATACCACCCAAGGGTGGTAAGTTGACTTACAACCCGTCTTCAAGGGCAATCGATACCTTTTTGGTAATTCTCACTTACGTCCTTCAAAACAGTGTCAAAATGGGTTGTTTACAATACATGGAGAGGAAAAAAATATTTGCATACTACTGTGCCGAAATAGTCCAGATATTTTAAAGAAGGTAGCCTTTAGAGCTGGGCCGTATTACCCCCTAGGCTAACTAGGCTATAGGCTAGGGGCGTCCAGGCAGTGCGGGCGTCACGGGCTCGGCGACGGAGGTTCGGCTCGACGCCCGATATCCTAAAATATTCCAATGTCGAAATTTCTCGCCTTGTTAAGATGATAATATTTTGATTTTACTAGATGACTTTTGTTATGTCGATGTGGTAGGCAATTGATGCAAAAATACAGTAGAAATCTTTGTCGACGTGACGCTCCGAGTTCCGAAAGCCAAAAAACTTTATTGCTGCTAGTTTAAAAGCAAAAATCGGTATATCCTTGAAATCAACCTCGGCTGAGAGCCGCCGCTGCACGCGCCCATTTTACTTTCATAAAAAAAAAAAATTTTTTTTCCAACAAAAACCGCCGCACGCCGCTAGCACAAGCAGCTAAGCCCCACACAAAATAAATCAATCTTAACTTCACGCATGGCTCTTCGCTCGCTCCGGCGCGCTGCCAAACAAAACTAACCAAAACTAACCCAAATTTACAAAAAGGACCAAGGCAAGCCTAGGGCACCTTAATCCGGCCCTGCTTTAGAGACTCTAAGACCTTTGAATTCAAATAGTCTTGTTGACCTTGGAAACCATTTACTAAGGATCATCCTCGGGATCATTATAAACGACCACGCACTAAATGGATTGAAAAATGATTTCGATGAATATTTCTGATTTTCTAATATGTTGTAGTCTACGGGGCCCCGATTATTTTTGAAAATAACGGGATATCATCGAGGTCGTTTTGGCCTGTTTTACAGTACTAAGGTAATGTAATGAAAGTTCTGTTATAGTTTTTCAGAAGCCTAATGTGAGTTAAAATGATTTCTAAATGTGAAAAATTACATCCAATATAGCGAATTTTGAAGAAGTTAGTTATTTCTCAACCATTTGATTTTAAGCTTTGCAAAATCGTTACAAAAGTTACAAAGTTATTTTGTAACTTTATTTCAAAGCCATAATACTATGCTAAGTTTTCCTATAAAATGCTGATGTTTTGCGTTTCTCGGGTCTAATTTAATTGCATTTTCTGTATTAATTAGCTTTTCGTCCCTATCGAACTCAATGTAATAGCTTAATTTATTGACGTGACGTCATCCTAATTAGTGATTTGATTCGAGTGGATAGTTCTTTTTGCTGCTCGGGCGACCTAGTTTATTATTTAATAGTTATTAATTTAACCATTCTATTCGTTTTGGACTCGATCTAGTGGCTGAATTTTACGATATAATGTCAAACTGATTCGAGGAAAATTTAAGTTTTGGGGTTCTGTATTTGAATTAAATAATGATAGTTACTTATTTTAGGGATTTTACTTACGGCCAAATTAATTATTTTATTTTATTTCCGGCGAAATGTAACGTAGACTTTCGGCCATTTCAGTGGTTCGATCTACTTGACCAATTCAAGGCAATTTAGTTACGGGGGTAAAATATATCCATTGATTTCGTGTTCGCCTTACCGATGGCAACTTTTGCCACAACCTTTAAGTAAATAATGCTAAGACCGCTGTTTTTTCCCCTCTTTGTGGAATTCGTTATAGTACCACCGAAGTTGGGGTCTTTGCAATGGAAATTATGAGTTTTATTTTTAATTTTAATATTTATTTTTGCAATCAACTTCTTGATATTCGTATTGTTTGATGCTTTTGATTTCTAATTAGACACTAAACTGGGAATTTCGGTTGTCGGGAGCGATTTAATGCCGTTTTGTTTATACTTAAACTGATTTAGTATTAGGGGAATCCTCCCATCATATTTTATAATTAAGATAGTCCATATTTTTGGCGGATTTTCGTTCATAATTGTCCAGTTTATTGAATTTTGTTCTCGAGTGATTAAAAGTATGAGAGAGGCACGCTATCTTTTGATATAAACAAGTCGTCCGAATCGACTATTTGCCAAACTCATTTAGGGCAATGTTTCCATTCAAGTTTTGCTGCAATTGGTTCACTCTGTGGATTGTACTTGAACTTTTCTCTTGAATATTCGTACACCGGAAAGAGCTATGTCTTTTATTTTATAATATTTTTTTGTTTTGGGGTCAATTCGACTATTTTATTGTCCAAGTTTTTTTCAGTATGACTCTTCATTAAAGTTCATTTTAGTGCCTTTTGTTTATTATTTAGCTCATATTAGAATTCTTTTACCAATATATCGTGCATTTTATCCGTGCCAATCTAGAAACAATGCTTTTATTCGCGTTCATTTAGCTTTTATTTTGAACTATGGTTGTTACTTACGGTTTTCAATGATTTTGCACGTTTATTTTTGCGGTGCCAAGCTTGGCCGAGCTATTGAACAGCTTATTTTTTTTCTTTTGAAAGACTACATTTATTGATAACTGATGATGACGGCTTCCCCTGTTCGAATTTAATTTTTGTAGTTTCTATGCATAACTAGTGTTAGGCTATGATTATACTACATCCCGATTGCTTTAATATATTATTACGGGGTGTTTTTTTTTTATTTATTCTGTTTTTTTTTTACTTTGGGGTTCATTATTGAAATGGATTTAAAATTTTAAATAAAGAAAAAAATCTCATTAATCGGCGATTTGAATTTCTGCTAAATTATTGTTTTTCTGGAAAGATAGTATATCATTGCAATCGATTCACATATCGTGGTGACCCGTTACTAGGGAATGTTTCCATTCCTAGGGCCGTCCCCTGGGGTAGGAATCTGCTGTTCCACCCGACGAAGAGTTAGAAGCCTTCACGCCAGGCTGGACCTTGTTGATTGGCTTACCTGCCAGGCCTGCTGTATTTCTGGACTAGGAGCTAGTCTACCTGGGGTGACCTGTTCGTCCTTGGACCGGCTAGACGTGTAGGACGTCGTAGGGTATGTGCCACCCAGCTGGGTAGGTGGCCGTGGACACTTCAGAAAAACTCAGTTGTGTTAGATTAGCGTTAGATTTAAATTTTTGTGCTTGGAAAAATTTGTTATTTGGTTATCCAGTTGCGCACCATATTTTCAATTAGTTTAGAGCGCACCATTTATCCTAGCGGCTTTTGCGATCACAACTCCGCGCGGTAGACTGAACCTAAGTTTTCTTCTACTACCCCCAATTACTTGCGGGGGTTCTTAAGCGTTTAAGTAGCGCCTATCTTTTTTTAACTTTAAGCTTAATAAAGTTTGGTCGACCATCGATATATTTCTTTTATAATAATAGCTAAGTTTTTTTTTATTTATATAGTTTAGCTTCTTTGATTCTAATCACCCTCTCGCATACCTCTTCAAGGAAAAAAAAATAAATAAAATTTACATCAGAAATTTTGGGCATTCGCCATTTGCTTTTAAACTACTGTCTTTTTCACCTTTTTTATTATTGGCCCATTTATTTCTTTTGAATAAAGTGATAGTATTGTATTTGCGTCGTTTTTATTTGGCTTCGCAATCCGTTGCAATTTTAGATTTCAGTTCGTCTAGATCGTCGTAGGCGTTCTCTACCTTAGTGATTCTTACCGGCAAGTTTATCTTGAGGAATCGAGGTCTTGCAGCAAGTTCCGAGAATAACGCGGGGATCTCCAGTTTGGTCCGTAACAAATTCGGTGGCGCCCAAAGAACCTCTCTCCGGAGCAGCGGGCAGATTGCGCGCACACTTTACAACTTGCTACTGGGCCTTACATTCCGATCTTGCCGGGTGTTTACTGTAATGAAGGAGATCTGGTCGAATTCGGTAAGTGGTTATTAATACTACTCTCGTTGGAGCTCGTCATAGCTCCACGAGCATCGAACAACTTACAAAAAAAAGAGAAAAAAAAAATTCTTTTGAACAATAAAAAAAATAATATTTCTATTACACGGAAAGCGCGTCGCAAAGAACAGATTCGCACTAGAATAAATGATCAAGCTCAGCAACCAGCCCAACGACCAACGTTCAGATATTCGGCCAGGAATCAACAACATCGACAAAATACAGCTAACCACAGCCTTCAAAGAGACGATTTAGTAGTACTAGCAACAGCAATGGTTCGAGTGCCAGATGTATACGGCACTGATCAGCATCTACGCATCTTGGTGGATACTGGATCACAATGTACCTTCATCACAGAGCAAGTAGCCACATTATTAGCCATGCCCAGGCAAAAGATTCAAGCTGAAATAACGGGAGTTGAAGCAGGAGAAAATGCAAAATGGAAGATAGAGGCAGTTGTCAAACCTCGGTTCACCTGCAACTTTGCATTACAGATGCCATGCTTAGTCTTACACACTCATTACCGATGAGGCCACTCCAAATGAAAACTGAACAATGGAAAAACGAAATTCTGGCCGATCCAACATTCTCCCGGCCTGGTCCTATTGACATGATCTAAGGAGCTAAAGAGTATGGAGAGATCATAATAGAAGGAATCAGGAAGACAGAAGATGGCATTCTTGGGCAAAACACTAGGATCGATCTTGTCTGGGGCGATAAACAACACTAGCCGGAACAAATTTCAGATACACGGATTAATAAGTCTAATAGAAGAAGATCAGAAACTCACGAAATTCTGGGAAATTGAAGAAGTGTCAGAACAAAGACAGCTTACAGAAGCAGAGCAATTTTGTGAAGAACATTATGAGGGCAACACAGTTAGAAATGCTGATGGCACCTACACCGTCAGAATACCATTCAATGAACTGGAAGGCAAACTGGGAATATCAAAAAATCGAGCAGCAGCTAGATTAATTCAGCTAGAATAACGATTCGTTAGAAAAGAAAAATTAAGCCAAGAAAACAGACAGTTCATGCAAGAATATCAGACCTTGGGACATATGGAAGTTTAAAGTCATGACAAAATTGCAAAATACTATATTCCCCATCAGCCAGTCATAAAGGAATCAAATACAACAACAACATTAAGGGTGGTGTTTGACGCATCATCAAAAACGTCAAATAGATTAAGTCTAAATGAAACTATATACACTGGACCTAGACTTCAGCCAAAACTCTCAGACATTCTACTGCGATGGAGATTTCACAAAATAGCAATAGCAGCAGACGTAGATAAAATGTACCGCCAGATAAAAATTCATCCTGAAGAACATCAAGGAATTTTATGGAGAACTGATCCAGCTCGTCCAATAGAAGAATATACCTTAAAAACAGTCACGTATGGAACAACATCTGCTCCATACCCAGCAATAAAAACGATTCAGCGGCTAGCCGAAGATGAAAAGACTAGATATCCAAAAGCAGCTGCAGTCACAATGCAAGACTTTTTAGTCGATGATCTCTTATCAGGCGCATACACAATTAGAGAGACGGAAAATCTCAAAACGGAATTAATTAACATGTTCAAATCAGGAGGTTTTACACTACGAAAAGTAACAGCAGTGAAGTAATGGAATCAATTGAAACTAGCCTAAAAAATCAAGACGACCTCGAGATAACAGAAGACAACATCCGAAAATCACTTGGGATACACTGGGCACCAGATAATGACACGTTTAGGTTCTAAGCAAGTGTTTCCACAACCACCAAAGTAACCAACAGGGCAATCCTGTCAGAAGTATCAAAGATATTTGATCCACTGGGGTGGCTTGCTCTTGTAGTAATAAAGTCGAAACTCATAATACAAGAACTTTGGCTGCAGAAATTAAAATGGGACGACGAAGTTCCGGAAAAAATCCAGTCAAAATGGAAAGCATTTGAAGAAAACTTTAAAAATGTAGAAAACATTTCAATACCACGTTGGACAAAGCAAACCTCAAGTAGTAATGTAGAGCTAAATGGATTTTGTGACGCATCTGAGAAGGTATATGGAGCAGTAATCTATATAAAAGTACCAATAGATAACAATCAAGATTTCCAGATAATGCTGCTAATGGCCAAGTCAAAAGTAGCACCAATAAAAATGAAAGCAACATTACCGAGACTAGAACTATGTTCAGCATTATTATTAGCTAAAATAATGAAACAAGCACTAGAAGCAATGCCATGCAGCCGGACGGCTGTTTATGCTAGGACAGATTCCATGATTGCACTGTCATGGATAAGAGGTGACCCTACAAAATGGAAAACATTTGTGGCAAATAGAGTAGTCCAAATTTATAGTCCCATTCCGAAAGAGAAATGGGACCATATCAGAGGTGAAGAAAACCTAGCTGACGCCGTATCTAGAGGAATGGAACCCTCAAAGTTAGCAAACCATACATTGTGGTGGCAAGGTCCAGAATGGCTTAAGATAAAAGAGCCAAAAACCGTGGCCACCAAAAATATCATCATTAACACTCCTCCAGAGGAGACAAAAATTACTTGCCACGCTATAATAAAAAATCCAGAAGAGGATCAAACAGTAGCCAGATTCTCAACATTAAACAAGCTCATACGAACGATGTCACTTTGCAAACGATTTATCAGTATTTGCAAAAATAAAGAAAATAATACAAACAAGCTGTCAGTACCAGAACTCCAAGACACACTAGAACAGATCGTGAGAAATATACAACGGAGATACTTCTCCGAAGAAATCAAGGCGCTGTAAAAACAAAACGGTAACAACAAAACAAGCAAAATCTTGAGTCTCAACCCATTCCTGGATAACCAAGGCACACTACGAGTTGGAGGACGCCTCGAGAAGTCACAATTGCCATACGGAAGAAAACGCCCCATGATACTGTCATACAACTGTCACTTGACCAAGCTAGTCATAACCGACGCACACGTCAGAACTCTCCACGGAGGGAACCAAACAACATTGGCACAGACACGAAAGCAATTCTGGATCGTCAATGCAAAGCGAGCTGTCAAATAACCAATCGGAAAATGTGTCAAATGTATTCGCTATAAAGCAGAAACTACAGAACAATTAATGGGAAACCTTCCCTATGCCAGAATAACCCTCTCTTACCCATTTGTACATTCCGGTGTGGATTATGCCGGTCCAGTTCAAATTAAGACCACTAAAGGGAGAGGTTATAATGCATACAAAGGATACATAGCCATATTTGTCTGTCTTGCCACCAAAGCAATTCACATAGAAGTGGTCAGCGACATGTCAGCAGATACATTTTTGGCAGCCTTTCGACAATTCATTGCAAGACGAGGACAGTGTGCACATATCCACAGTGACAATGGCACAAATTTCGTGGGGGCCAGTAAGATTCTTCACAAGGAAGTACAAGATATGATCAAGCATAGAAGATTAAAATCCGGGCCTGGGTTCTTTCTAACGCCAGAATATAGGCAACCAATTCCAAATAAGTGGTTGCCTATATTCCGGCATCACACGGTCTAAGGTAGCATTAGATTTTCATGTAGATGATGTCGATATAGGATATGTTCACACATCAGTGTCTCGAGTACTAGCAGACTCAATTTTTTTATTTTTAACTATTACATTGACCTGTTGAGAATTTTTCCATCCAATCGGATGCTGGTCGATGAGCTTCAATTTGTAGTCGACTCATTAAGGACGAACTACTAGGAACTAAAATAGTTTTTGTTTCGCCAAGATTTACTGGTTTATTTATAATATTCAAAAAAATTTGTTTGTGCGTTCAATTTATCTTGATAACATTTTGATTCGCTGTAACTCTTTTGTTTTTAAAGATGTCAAGATAAACAAAAAAAATGTAGGGTGGGTGGGCAAGTGTTTTTGTAAGTTAGATATAAAACAAAACACTAACAATTTTCTGACATATAAGCCTACTTTATATTTTTTTAAATGGAACACCCTTTATATTACTACATTTTTGGACTCTCTGGAGAAATCTAAACACATTTCGTGTATAATATCCTATACCTATCTTCAGCTGTTTACGAAATATTGACAGTTGAAAGTCGGGCATTTTGACAGGCTCTAAAATCTAAACCGCACGGGATCAAAGAAAAGGGTTTGCACATTCCTATCTTAGGTTTTCATAAGCTTTCGAATGACAGTAACTTCGAATTTAACCCGCGGATAAAATTAACCAGAACTTTTAAACCTCCGGTTAAATTGAAAGTGACTGCCATTCGATAGCTTATGAAAACCTAAGACAGGAATGTGCAAACCGTTTGCTTTGATCTCGTGCGGTTTAGATTTTAGAGCCTGTCAATGTGTCAAAATGCCCGACTTTCAATATTTCGTAAACAGCTAATGATAGGTATATGATATTATACACGAAATGTGTTTAGATTTCTCTAGAGAGCCCAAAAATGTAGTAATAACAGGGTATTTCATTTAAAAAAATATAAAGTAGGCTTATATGTCGGAAAATTGTTAGTGTTTTGTTTTATATGTAACTTAGAAAAAAACTTGGCCACCAACCCTAAATTTTGTTTTTTTGTTTACTTTGATATATGTAAAAACAAAAAAGTTACAGCGAATCAAAATCTTATCAAGATAAATTGAACGCACGGTACATACCCTCTCTTGAAATAGCAATTTTTTATTTTTAACAACTTATTGCCACTTCCAGAATTAAGTAATTCGTAGATTACTCTAGATATTTGAAAACTTTTAGATTAGCCTTTATTGTTCTAAATAAACTACTTCTGTTTTAAGAAAGCTTAAAGAATTTTTCCCTAGATATTCTTAAAGCTGTTAGGAGTGTTAAAACCATAATGACTTAAAATTACTGCTAAAAGCAACTAATTTTAAAATAAATTTAATTACTTCATTACAGTTTCCTTAAAGCTAACATAATTATTAACAAACTAGAAAACGTGAATTTCTCGGCACTGTTAAAGCACATGTTTAAGTCAAGTTGATCTGCGTAGGCTGTAAGCAAAGCATTAATAAAAGATCACTCTTACGTTGAACCCTATTAGCTCTCATGAAACCGATTTGCATTAAAAATGTTTCTTGCGTTACCTGATTCACTCAAATTTTTGAGATTCGGATTAGGACTGAACACCTGATCCAGATCTATATGACTTGACGCATTATCAACATTTTCATCCTTTTCATCTTCGTCAATAAAATTTGCAAAATCGACTTCATTTTCTGTGAATCCGTTCTCATCGACTCTTTCTACTTTACTTTCGCCAGTGTTTTGAATACGCTGTACTTTCGAACAATTTGACATGATACTGAGTTGACCTTCTACATCTGTATAGATGATTTCTCCGTTTCCTAAAATAAACTGATTTTAGTCTCCACACCTGACGTACTTTTTGAAATTTTTAAATAATATTTAGGGCAGGTATGCATTAAAAAAAATTAGAAATACAAATATAAATAATAACAAAACTACATTAAATTTCGCATATGCATAAAAAATAATACGCGCAGGTACATAAAACGGTAAAATTCATTGCAACTGACATCACTCTGCTGGTAAAGATTTCAAGTTAAATTCGTACAAAGCTACTGGCATATATCCAAGGCGATAACTCTTTACCGATGTCTACCGATGATGACGCAATTACTTCAAAAGTAAACCATGACTTAGATACTATATTAATATGAACCATTGAAGATAACCCAATGAACAAAAAAGTGATACTCAAAATCTCAGTTCGATCTACGATATATTTTAAAAATTTATAAAGACGGATGTCTTACTTGTTGGATGCTCCCGCTCCGAATGAATAATCTAAATCTAGGTATGAGGTGAGACTGAATTCTGATTTGTTCTCGTTTGTCCTTAACCATACATAGAATTCTATTGATATTCTTTTTAATATTGCTTTTAAAATCCGTACATTTTGAATGTCCTGGTAAATTGTTCATACAAGTAATTATTTCTACCTACCATACGTTGAGCGCAAGAAAAGCAAATACGTTTCTTCTCTGTCACACTCATACAAACCTGTTGCTGCAGATGCGCTTTGAGAGGTCTCTTTCCAAAATAACAATTACTATCTCGAGTATGGAACCTGAAAACGAATTCTATCTTCCTCATATTTACACTACATATTAATGACATATTAAGGAAGGAAGTATGTCCTATACTAGTCCGTATTAGGTTCGACAATTTGATAGGTTTTCCCCCCTTTTTCTCATAATTATGTGTTCTGTTTTTATTCAACCCACACTGGTGGTTAGACTAACAAAATAATTTGTAAACTGTAGATTGTCCTGGGCAAGAGATAAATAAATCTCGAAAGCTTGACAGAACAATAAAGGGTGTTTAATTTAGGCCTAAAATATGACCAGACTACATCCCTCAGAAACCTAGTTTTTGATAATTTTTCGTAACTAGTCAGTCGAGACTACTTTTTCCTCAATATACACACATCTCAGACACAGCATTAATGCTGGCGTGCCTCAGGGCACAATACTTTCACCAACTCTGTTCCTCATCTATATTAATGACCTGCGGACCGAAACCAGTAATCTTGTTTACAGTTTTGCAGATGAGAGTACCCTTGTCTCCCAATTTTGATCAGTAAAATCTTTACTGGCGACTGTGACTTATCACCGCAGACTCGCAGACAGGAGCAGAATACAACAATTAATCAAGATCTGGAGAAAGTTCGAACTTGGGGCGACATAAATTTGGTCCAGTTCAATGCAGCAAAAACCTAAGCAACCACGTCTACCAAGAAAGCCAATACGGCGGGCCCTGACATCATTACGGCAGGATCGACCATTCCTTCATCCTCGTCAATCCGGCTACTGTGTGTCTCGGTCAACAGCCTCGCAGAAGATTGGTTCGCTATTTCGCAACAAAAACTGCATACACCTCAGCAGCTGCTCTTGCTCTACAAAACACAAATAAGATCGTGCTTAGAATATTGCTCACAAATCTGGGGTGCCGCACCTAAGCACACCCTAAAATCGCTGGATTCCATTCAGAAGAGAGCTGTGCGTCTCGTCGATGACCCGGGATCTGAATAGTCTGGAATACCGCAGACATGTGGCCGAGATCTCTGTTTCACAGATATCTTCATGGCAGATGTTCCCCCCGCCCTCATTTCCCCCAGCAACACCTGTCAGACAGTCACGACAGATGGCAAGAGCGCACCAGTTCGTCATACAACTGGAAACACCTAGAACATCA
>MU184206.1:40759-55684 GCA_016904865.1 Pissodes strobi
TATATATTACTGAATTTTTATTCATCGTAATATAATCTTGTTCTAGTTTAATATTAGTATTATTTAATATATTCTCCCTCACACCGTCGCTGCTAAAAAGATGAACTTAGCAGTATTAATTTTAAAATTCATCAAGTAAAGTCATTTGCATAAGCAATCTGAGGAGGTGCGAAAGTAAAATAAATTTTGTACATATGATAACTACAATGCTTCAAAGATTCTGGAAATTGAGATGTGTATATTGTCTATCACAAAGGTCCAAGTATGCTACCCTGCGAGATGCCAGACACTACATTAAGCAGATTAGACTTATTCGCCTCAAGAACTACCCTTTGAACTTTATTAGATAAAAATGATGACACAAGATTTAAAGCATTATTATCAAACCTTATATAGGTTAAACTTGACAGCAAAATTTTATGATTAAGCATATTAAATTCTTCAGTAAAATCTAGTAAGATTAAAATAACTGCCATGTTGTTGTCAAATCCCTTTATCACACCATCAGTAACACTGGATAAAACCGTAGAACTACATCCGGTTCTAAAACCTGACTGAGTAATGGGTATTATAGTATAGTCTGGAGAAGACTTACTTTATAAAATCAGGTACTTACTTTACTTTCCTCTAGACTTAACACTTAGGTTTTAAGATGTAAAATTACCGCTAATTTGGCGGATCACTTCCTGCGCCTTCAGTCATCTTGCCAAGACTGTCAACGTCAACAACGACACGTTTATCGTTTCATTAAAAGCGTGGTTCAGTCATCGTTTTTGTTTTTAATTTAAAATTATGTGAGCCTTTTAATAAATATGACTTGTAACTTGTTAATTGTGATGTGACCATTGTCTATGGGTGTTGGTTTTCTCTTCGTTGATATGTTCTTCGGTTCCACTGACAAGTAAGCGAAAGAGCTACTATTTTCCTTTTTATTCTACTCGATGCAAGAAATCACACAAAAATCACCATTCTCACCTTACACACTTAATTTAATGCCTTTCAAATCTTAACAATCTCAGAATCTTAATATAACAATGTCAATATATCAATTTCTTTTCCTAAAAATCTTACACCAGTCACTGAGTTTCCGTTAATGAGTGGTTCTTTTACTTACTTTCCAGGTATGGCTTAGGCCGAAAGCGGCCTGTTACGCTTCTATAGGAAGTCCTTTTTGGATTCAAATTTTGCATGGAATACAAAATGTGTTTCGTTTAGTATATATAGATCAGTTTTACCAATTTCAAAACCACAATAAACCAACATATGGTCTGAAATTTCGAAGTCTCTTATACCCGAGTTTACTACCCCTATATTACAAAATATCAAATCAATAAGCGAGTATCTAGAATTAGTTATTCTTGTGGGTTTGGAAATAATTTGTTTTAAATTAAATGTGAATGTTAGATCAGAAATCCAATTTGATATTTTATCTTCAAAGTTTAGCATATTTATATTAAAATCCCCTAGTATAATTCTTATTAAATTAAATTTTGTACAAATTTGCAAGAATGTCTTCCAAATGGGAAATAAATAAATGTCTGTCTGTGTTTGGTGGACGGTAAATATTACTCACTATACTCCTGTCATTCACTGTGATCTAAATTTAGATATGCTCCACGAATTAACTGCATTATCAAAAAATATCCTTAAGGTTTACAGTATTTTTTAAATAAATTCCAATACCTCTTCCTCTACTCGATCGCATATCCATCAATACTCAAAACAACTATCAGCTATCCCTGCATGCAATTAGGTTTCAGATACTCCAAATAGGTTGTATCGAAAATCGGTAAGATGTACATCCCTAACATTAGCCTTTGGAGTTTAAGTTTATAAAATATTTTTATTCAGTACAAAATGTTTCATTACGTAATGGTAATTTAATGTATCCGCCCTTCCTCGCAAAAAGTTAGATATACATACATAAATAATATTCCCGATAAATATAATATCGGAAAATATTAAACAATATTACAGAAGACTGTTAAGTAAATACTTACCACCATTAATAATTCCCTCCTAGCTTTATCATTTTTGTAAAGAAATCGAAATAATGGACGGCAATCAAAATATATGCAAATATTACCTGACATCGTATTTAAAATATCAACAAAATTAAACGGTGTTCTAAATCCAAACGGCAATAAAACTATGTCTATTCATGCATCGACGTCTATTCTAAAATCTAAAGACTATGAACCGAGCTCTAAACACTCACGACGGTCAACGTGTTACCAAAGCAAGGAAATAAGGAAAATAATAGCTCGTGATTATTTTATTGCTAGCATGAACATGGGCTCGCAGGTGGACCGATAACGGTGGTGATTTCTCATTCCGATGGATACGGACTTCCCAGAGCGGGAATGCATTTAGGCGTCTTAAATATAAACCAAATAATTCTTCTATTACGAAACTACTATTTTCTTTAGGGTGACTCACTTTCAATGTTTAGTTTATAAAATACAAGGTATTCAAATAGTCAGAATTGCCCAGAAAAAAATCAAACATTGAAAGGAACGAGTCTATTTTGATTAATATATTACCTTTTGGGTTCCACATAAGTCCACATATAGCTTTGGAGCTCTCATGTTTTGAAACTTTGTAAACGTTTCTATTATCAGTTTCCCAGATCACAAAATCTCCTTCCACCGTAGCAGCAGCCAAATATTTTCCACAGAACGAATACTGCAAAATGGAAAAATCTGCTGACACTTCACTGCAAGTTAGTGTTGTTTCTGTCCAGGTTGTTGTGTTCAATAGCTTTACTGTATTTTTTTCTGGATATGCTAAATTTGTTCCATCATTTGGGTCAAAATCCAATCGACCTATAATATTTTTGTATGTAAGCTAATATAATGATGCTTTCTGTATATCCACCGCAATATATCTTACTACATTACTAATACATTTTAGAAAAAAAAATTGCAAACTGTCAGAATGTATACTTGTTTTTTTTACCTTTTAAAACAATGACAGGTTTGCCACCAAATCGTAAAGTATTTTATAGGGTTTTCAACTTCTTAAACTGATATAGTTCCAATCTAACACCCTTAAAACCTGGGACCGAGGCGGTGCGGTTCATAAACTATTGGCGAAATACGAAATAGGAGCCAAAAAGAGATAAATGTGTATAACAGCAAAAATATATGATAATATTTGAATTCAGCATCGCCTAAAAACCCGCAACTCAATTAAGAAAATAGAAAAATTCAAAAGTTTCCACGAGGTTGAACATTTTTTGCGTGATAACTTAAGGATTTTTGGAACTTATACCTACTGGTATGCTGGTGGCGTAAACAAGGTTATTGTTTATTGGTAACAATTGTATTGATATTTCCGGTACCAATTTTGGTATCAATTTGGATACCTACCAACCAATGAAGATTGGTACGATTTAAAAGCTAGGGTAGGGAAGTGCAATTTGTTTTTGTGCATCTAAAACAGTGATACTCAAGAAAATAACGGTTTTATTAGTACTCGCGATTCAGTTAAAAACTCTGTATTTTTCTGAACCTGGAAAGATATAAAGGGTAATTGTATACAAGACGCGATGGGGCTCATAGTTATTCCGTTCTTGTGTAGTTCTGGTTTTGGAAGGATGGGCATTATGAATTTTAGCAACTTTTATCTTCCCACTGTTCTACTTTTATTTTGTTTTTGAAAAATGTCCCTATTGATTTTTGTATGTATGTTCGTAAGTTAAAAGAGCTTCCATTTCGTTATCATAGTCAATTACAGTTTTGTGTTTTTTTTTTTAATTCCATAAATAAGTTTTTCAATTGTGTCCTTTTTATTTTCATTTGTTCTTGAATTAAATCATACAATAACAAGTAAACATTTTAAATTAATTCAAAATATAACTGATACGAGATTATTAGACGCCTACGAAGGTACTTTTGGAAATTTTTACATGTAAGGAGAGTTTAAATAGAGATAGAGGACCTATTCCGTATACTCAATTGCATTAGTTGATCGAGCGCAACTAGTGGGATTCCAGGATTGGTTATTTTTTGGTTCCGCTTGATTAAAAGCAAACGGCTAGTATAAAATAGAGTTAGGTAGATTTTAAGTTTAGTTTTAATCACCTCCTGATGATGTTAACATGGTCAGCGAAACGCGCGTCGACTCAAAAAATTCTGTTTCGGTATTGTGGATAAAACTCTGTTTCAGTACTAAAGACTAAACCTCAGCAACAAAAAAGGGAATTTCTGGGAATGTGTTACATAAAATAAAATAAATGATAAAACAGATTTTAAACATCTAAGCGATTACAATGTTATTAATTAGTTCATTACTCATAGCATCCCAACTATCAAAAAAAGCAATATTTTTCATTTTTGTACCTGAATCATTCATTCTTCCCGCAAACGCGAAAAAAAAATGTAATACATCAATGTAAAGGACATCATTCTAATTCCAACAGTATCATTTTGAACACTTTTACTGAATTTTAATTATTTCTTTGTGGGTTTTTTCGAATATGTGATAGTTTGGGTTAATTTGGGTTGTAAATTCTAAAACAATGTCTATATAAACTACACGTGAGAATGGAATAACCTTTTCCGGTAAGACGAAAGAGTTAATTCAACTGTATATTTGTATGGGAATGATTTTATTACGCATCTTACGACGTTATTAGAAAGACTGACAAATGCCTCCGTAATTGTTTTTGACGCCGATGAAGGCCAACAACTGGCTGAAACATTTGTCTGACATGTAATGTAAACCTTACCACCAGAACCATAATTTTTTTAATTGTGTGTGGGTGGGTGTGGGTGTGTGTGTGTGGGTGTTTGTGTCGCATTAACTGTGGCAATCTGTGTGTGCATTAAAGTCAATTGAGGCAGACGCTTTGGTTGTGGCAACACATTCGGACGTCACAGCAAAAGTAGCCATAAATTGGCTATAAATTTGTTTTATGTGTGCTGGTTTGAACATACTGTGCCTGTGAGGATAGTTCGCAGAACTCCCGCTAGAAAGTGGCGCGCTACTGTTGAAGACATGGCAGAAATTTAATCAGTGTGTAGTACGCCACAATAGGGGCTCTATTTTGCATACGCTGAACCAAATTTTGACGTTTGCTTTTGACGTGGCGCCCTTTGGTCACACACACTTAACACTATTTAATTGTTCTGACGACTAATGAGTTGTGTCTAGAACGCCACAGCGAACAGGCGTTTTAACAGGCTATTTCCGAATAATGGAATAGCCTGTATATTTTAATATTTTTGGATTCAGTGAATCATTTTGCATGGGAATTTGTTACTTTTTGATAAAAAAAAACAAGCTAAAACATATTTTATTAAAATTTTAGACCGGTTTATTGTCTTCTTGGGATTTATTGTGAATAAAAATGCTTGCTATCAAAATGTTTAGAAAAAAAGCTTTATTGAAATATTGCCATGCGCTGCCATGGTACCACTTAAAAAATTAACGTCACTTAAAAAAACTGCTTCTGAAAAATACATAAAACAGTACAGGGTGTCCCATTTTCGAGGATATCTCACTTAAGAGTAATAACAGGGAGCTGCCGTTTTCGCAATATTGTGCTACTTTTTTATGAAAAGCACGATGTTATAAACAAAATGTTCATAACTCGATTCGTTTCTGAGATACAGGGCGAAATTGAAAATAATGCATTTTGGGACCCCTCTCGTATCTCCGTTATCCTTTAATATATCGCAAAGCTTAAAACTCGCTCTTATACAGTTTTTTGCGTAGAATCCACTGGCGTAGTCAGATTTCTGCGGTGAGCTGTCAATTTTTAGCTATCAATCAAATTTTATTAGTTTACGGAACACCCTACATATTTTTCTTTAGTTTGATTGGAAATTTTATAAGCTTTAAAAAAATATGTAACACATGATATGTATTTTAAATAATAAACATAAAAGTCATAATTTCACAAAATTAGTCCCTGTACGACAATGGTATAAGTACTAGTAGAGAGCGATTATTAGAATAATGTAATAATCATTTTCTATTGGCAAAACCTATCAGTTGCACATTTTATATTTTCTGTGTAATATTATATTTTTACGATGGCTGAAAATGAAAAACTCCCGTGAAGCTTCTCAGCTATATTTCAATAGGTTTGTTTGTTTGAATATTTACTTACATTTCGATTTATTTGGGTTTATTTTTTTATCTAAATATCATTTTAATTTATAGATATCCAGAAAGGAGGTTACCTGGTCTTTTAATGTTTTCCGGAATAAAGAAAAAATGGTAGAACATGGGCCGTGTATCCGGCCCGTACCGAAAACGTATAATAAGGAAAATTGCGATTGAGACGGAGTCATCGTTCCATGTTCTACCAATTTTTTCTTTATTCCGGAAAACATTAAAATACCAGGTTGCCTTCTTTCTGGATATCTATAAATTAAAATGATATTTAAATAAAAAATAAACTCAAATAAGTCAAAAGGGAAATAATTATTCAAACAAACATAATAGCTACCCATAGACCAGCATTCTTTCCTGCGTGAATGTAGAATCTCGCGGGAAAGAACGCCAGTTAGTGGGTAATAAGATGATACATGCGCATTCCATATTTATTGTCACGATATACCGACGTTCAAGCCCGACAAGATTGATACCCATACACCAGCGTTCTTTCCCATGGGAATGTCGAATCTCGCAGGAAAGAACGCCAGTTAATGAGTAATAAGATGATAGATCCGCATAACACCAAGCTACTTGAAACGGGCCAAAAATCTGAGAGGATAAAGCAAATTGACACACTAACAGGAACAGTAGCCTCCCAGATGATTAATTTGTACACTAACCAACACTCTTTCTGTTCACAAGCGCTTTTGTTAGGAAAAAAACTGGAGAATATGATTTTTACGTTAGTGGCCTCTAAGCAGATTATTTTCCCCTCAAAATATGAGACGACTGTCCGAAGGGATGAATTGGGAGGAAAGATGGCACGAAAACTATTTGTGTTAGTGGGCGATCAAAGTTTTATTATCCCTTCTATAATTTGAAAGGAAAGAATGCTAGAACAATGAATGTCGGTAATGAACGCTGGTGTATGGGTAACTATTGAAATATAGCTGAGAAGCTTCACGAGAATTTTCATTGCTCGGTATAAAGCCTACTAACATGTTATATTTTTCAAAATATTGATAATTTTCATTTTCAGCCATCGTAAAAAAAAATATTGCACAGAAAATATAAATTTTGTAACTGACAGGTCTTACCAATAGAAAATAATCATTCCATTGTTCTAATAGTCGCTGCCTACTAATACTTATACCATTGTTTAAAAGGCAAGGCTTATACTATTCTCACCAAGAGTGATTTAAGAAATTATGAATTTGAGGTTTATTATTTAAAATACGTCATGTATATTTTTGTAGAGCATTTAAAACTTCCAATCAAACGTAAGAAATACCGGGTGTTCCGTAAAAAAATTAAAATTTGATTTATAGCTAAAAAATTACGGCTTGCAGAAAAAATCTGACTATATCACTGGATTCTACGTAAAAAACTGCATAAGTTTTTAGCTTTGCGACATGTTTCCAAACTGCATTATTTTCAATTTCTCCCTGTATCTCAGAGGGGCTATGAACATTTTGTTCATACCATCGTTCTTTTCATATAAAAGTAGCATAGTATTGCGAAAACCGCAACTCTCAGTCTTTACTCGTAAGTGAGATACCCAGTAATATCATAGAAAATGGGACACCCTATAGATACGATAGCACTTTTGAAGTTTTAAATAATTTCAGAAGCAAGAAGATACTAGGGGGTTAATGATACATGAAACACGCTGTTCGTAAAGACCGGGTGACTTCGTATAGAATAGATTAGCATTCCCGTAACTTTTTTATTTTTATTGTACGGGAAAAAATAAAGTAAAACTGACATAGAGGGGAAATTTGAAGGTCCCCCGGCCTAGTATTTTTAAAAACACTTTTTATTTGAAGATGTCATTATTTTTACTGTTCTGGTAACAGTAGGACAAGTGTGGACGCTGTTCGCTTCGAGTTGCGTTGACGAAACTTGGTACAATTATTTAGCGATAATGTAGAAAGCTTTTGGTGGTACCAATTTTCAATGTTCCCCCGTCCAAGTATTTTTAGAAAAACATTTTATTTGAAAAAAGTCATTATTTTTACTGTTTTGCCAAGATTAACACAAATGTGGACAATGTCCGCTTTCAATTGGGGTGACGAAACTTTGTACAATTATTTAGTGATAAAAACCCATCTTATCAGTCAACATAAAAATGTAAACATTGCCCGCTTTAAGTTTTGCTATGGCCCCAGGGGTTTCTTATAAGACACAAATCTTGGGGTCGGAACCCTGGTAGCCAGTGTTAAGAATGAACAGTTTTCATAAAATCTAAGGCCGGAATCAGACGACTAGTGTACCGAGTGTTTCACTATACATGGACTTAACTTTCTCAATTGACGTTTTAGAAAAAAACGTTCAATACAAAAAATAGAGGGGATGAAGTGAAATTTTTTATGGCATAGCACTGTTGTATACAGGGTGTCCCATAAATGCGGATTAAACAAGGTTATATTTTTTGAAATGGAACACCCTATGTATTATTGCATATTTGGATTTTACGGAGAACTCTAGACATATTTCATAAATAATGTCCTATACCTATCTGTTACTGTTTTTGAAATATTGACAGTTGAAAATCGACCATTTACCAAGTTTGACAGCCTGTAAAATCTAAAAGGCTAAAGATAGAGCAAAATGGTTTGCACTTTCCTATCTTGGTTTTTCATAGGCTATCGTTTGACACTAATTTTTTATTTAACCAGAGGTTAAGAAATTCCGATTAAATTTAGCCTCTGGTTAAATCTAAAATTAGTGTCAAACGATAGCTTATGAAAAATCAAGATAGGAAAGTGCAAACCATTTGCTCTATCTTTAGCCGTTTGGATTTTACAGGCTGTCAAACTTGGTAACTAGGACATTATT
Source organism: Pissodes strobi (assembly GCA_016904865.1). Lineage (NCBI taxonomy): Eukaryota > Metazoa > Arthropoda > Insecta > Coleoptera > Curculionidae > Pissodes > Pissodes strobi. Next base: position 49,706 of record MU184206.1, read on the forward strand.
TATGAAATATGTCTAGAATTCTCCGCAAAATCCAAATATGCAATAATATATAGGGTGCTCCATTTAAAAAAATATAACTTTGTTTAATCCCGCATTTATGGGACATCCTGTATACAACAGTGCTATGCAATAAAAAACTTCACTTCATCCCCTTTATTTTTTGTATTGAAAGTTTTTTTCTAAAATGTCAGTTGAGAAAGTTAAACATTTATAGTGAAACACCCGGTACTTGGCCAATATTTGATAAGATATGTCTAGGGACTGACCCAACTATTTTCAATAGTTTTCATGTACTTCGCGATACAACCAGTCGTTTGTGTGACCTCTGATGGTGTAGAGGTCTGATGGTTGGCCTTAACTTCGGCGATCCGGGTTCAAACTCCGTCGTTTTTTTTTTATTTTTTTTAAGGTTATATTTCTAAACAGTTTTTTTTATTGATTTTGGGTATGTCTTGGGTTAGCACCTGGTTAGTTTCCTTTTGTTGAGCCCCCGTAGCGAGCGAAGCGAGCGGAGGGCCATGCGAAAAGTGAATTTAGGCAACTCACATTACTCTGCTCAGAGTTATGGGTCAGCCCCTAGATTATTGTTTAACTATTTGATAATGAAAATGGTTTGCTTGTGGGCAAATTTCGATAGGCAGACTTAAAAACCGCAACCGTATAAAAATTCTGACCCCCCATCCTCGAGCTTTGTTTTGAGAAATATCTGAATGTGAAATCAGATCATGGCTATCTTGATGCGTTTACGATCTATAGGGCGATTTTAAAATTTTACCAAATTTTAGTATGGTGTACAGTTTCGCTATTACTTAAGATATCAAAAAACTAAAAACACTCTCTCGAGGCACTTTTGCCCAAACTATATTGGCGCTCTTATTTTTTTATTTTCGATTACCAGAAATGAAATACCACCCAAAGATCTAGAGCACGACGTCTTGAAACTCCAAATCATCTTCAATTTGACGGCTTGAAATTAAACGGTTTGCAACCGCCATTCCAATTATATTTATTGCAGGCTCTTCAGCATCTTTAATGTTGTAATTTTTTGATCATGATTTGGTAAATGTTCCATGATTGGTGAGATTTTCTTTTAATCTCACAAAAATAGACTTATGAGGTCTTCTTTCTGGATAACGATTAAAAAATGTTTCAGATGCGATATCGAAATTGTGATTGTTTTGAATAAAGCACTCTAACCTATCATTTTTTAAGAATCAATACAGTGTAATTTTGACGGCTCAAACTAATGACAAGCACTTAAATGTCAAATGGAAAAATGACATATGCGGCATACGCCTACCAAGGTAAAATAAATCACTATTCAATTTCTTAAATTTAAAACAAAAGTTTTGTAGAGTTTGAGGACTTACAATAATAAATATATTATATATAATATAATTGAAATATCAACTATGATCTATCATCTTAAAACAAAAAATAAATGCAAACTATTAAGCAAAAAACATACAAGGTGTTTCATTAAAAAAAACAAAACCTTGGGTCGTATCTCATTTTTGGTAATATGAAATAGAAAAATAAGAGCGCCAATATATTTTACGTAAAAAAGTGCCTCTAGAAAGTGTTTTTCGTGTTTTGATATCTTAATTAATAACAAAACTATGCACCATATTAAAATTGGGTAAAATTTTAAAATCGCCCTATAGATAGTAAACGCATCAAGATAGCCATGATCTGTTTTACATTCATATTTTTCCCTAAAAAAGAGCTTTGGTACAGGATGCGGTTTCCCATCTTCCGCAAGTCAAGGGGATCACAATTATTGGTACACCTGGCAAGTGGATACTTGCCGCGGCGGCGCTCACACGAGTGGAGCAGTAATTCCGGTATCCATAATGACAAGGACTATACTATTCACTACCTGCAATACTTTTACCAATGTTTGGTGCTGGAGTACCTACTTGTAAATTGTACACTCCGTCGTGGTGACGCCCTGCTTGTAATGGCTAGTACTGCCGAGTACGCAAATATTGGTGTATTTGCCCAAGACACCATCCATCAGATTGCGCCAAGCATGAAACCAGATATTTTAACAAATTTGAAAAAAATTTCTGTTACATTCGTCGACGTTGAACGTAGTTTGTCGATTAAGTATGTGTCCAAACCAAAACTATTTAAACAATTCGATCCGTTGAATTGACGCATGGAATATTCATATTTTATCTTACGCCAAGTCCTAGGTGAGCGATTTACAGTCGACGCGAATGCGAAGCTCTGGCGATGCCGTACGAAAAGTTACGCCCGGTCCTACGTGAGCGATTTGCAGCGAACGCGAATCAGTGGCGATGCCGTGCGACTATATTAACTTTTCGTACGGCATCGCCAGCGCTTCGCGTTCGCGTCGACTGTAAATCACTCACCTAGGACTTGGCGTTAATATAGTCGCACGGCATCGCCACTGATTCGCGTTCGCGTTCGCTCCAAATCGCTCACGTAGGACCGGGCGTTAGTCTCTTCCACGACGTCCGCGCCGAATTCGTCTATCTTTCTCTGGCAAAATTCGATTGGTGTCTAGAGTTTAGTATGTTATTTACCATAAGTCTCAACGAATTTGCATAAAATAAAAATATATAGTGTGTTCTACCATTCGTGTCATTATTGAAGTGAAATTTATTTGCGTGCTCAGTTTCTATTTTGTGCGGATGCAGGTTCACTTCTGATGCAGTGGCGGATATATAATCGGGCAGTTCGGTGCGCTGCCCTGGGGCCCAAGGTTCAGAAGGGCCCCACGATGCCGTAACTTAGTTTTAAAATATACAAGGGGTAGGGGCCCATAAATATATTTTGCCCTGAGGTCCACGGGTCCCTAGATCCGCCGCTGTTCTGATGTGTGGGCCATAAGCACATACACATTTTTTTATTTATACGTTCTATAAATACAGAATTTAATCTAGTCGTTAAAAAATTAGAAATCATTTTTTTGAAACTTAAAATATGACCGGTACTTTTTTGTGTTTCGGATAATAAAGTGAAAAACGCTCGGACCCGTCGATTTTATTTTTTAGGGGGACACATTTTTTTCGTGTTTTTTACCCCTTAACTTCAACCACTAACCCTGAAAACGTTTAACGGAAGGGTGTGTCGATTAACAGCTCATTTGAAAAATTCCCTTATTTTGCCGTTCGAATTTTTAAAATTCGTTTTCGAGACATTGCCAATTGATAATCGATATTTTTCAACTTTAAACACCGTGTAAAACTACTTAAGATAAGCCTAAACGGTTTAAATGTCCTTATCTTTGTTTTTAATAAGTTTTATTTAAGGCAAATTTTGAAAAGATCTGAAATGTCAAATTTTGACTTAAAATGTCAGAAGTCTGTGATTTTTAGATAGGGCTAAATTTTTCTTATTATTATTATTATTATTATTATTATTATTATTTTTATTATTATTATTATTATTATTTCTATTATTATTAGTATTTAATAATGTAATAAATAGAGTAATTAATAAAATTCGTTTGTTGTAGTTAATTATACTTTTTACATGAGTTAAGTAAATGCAAATTATCAAAATTCTGTTATGTATTTTTTGCATAGTTTCAGTTTTTTATAGATATTATTGACAAAAACTTGGCATATTTATGTACATAAATAAATATTACATTTCCAAGTCCATATTTGCCTAGGTCTAATTATGACCTTTTCGAGGCTGAAGAGACAAAGCCACAATACCAGAACACTGCCCTCCTCAATTAAAAAGCGGTACGTGCAGCGAACGTAAAATTGAGAAAACGAAGGTTTTATTAATTTTTAAAATTTAAAAACGTACCATTGCAATTAAAATGATAGTAAAAATGTTGCTTGAAACCAGTTTTGTATTTATTACCTTTCCTGTGGCTAAAATCACATACTCCTTTTTAATGGTTGAGACGAATATTTTTAAATAAGCAGTACTTAAAATAATAGGCCGTATCTGCACTTAAAAAGGGTTATAAAAATACAAACTAAACCAACAAATTTTGTTTTTAAAAGAAACTAGATACAAAGTGACCCTTTTTAAGAATGGGTATATTGTCGCATGAGCCGTAGGCGTAAAGTAATATATTTTAAGCACTGCATAAAAAAAGGTATATTTTACGAATCTTAGAGAATGCGTAAAGTGAGTATTTACGCACGGTAGTAGGAAAAATGTATTATAGTTTGTTCTCGCCGTTGTCCTCCTTATTTATTTCTGGTAAATTTTCTCAAAAAAATCTTCTATTTTCGGGAAACAAGCCACCTAATTGTTTAAAGATGCCATCTTTTTTTCTCTTTGGCAAACCCTCTGGACCATTTTAAAGATGATACGGCCGGCTTTAAGAATTTTTTTTTCATAAATATCTTCATAAGAAAATCTACCCAAAACACCCCATTATTTTTTTTATATCTTAAAATGAATTGGCCTCGACCAGCCACTATTTTGAACCATATCTATTTTTGGTCAATTTCATTTGCGACGTAACATTTTTCCAGTCATAAAACTCATTACGACGGCTAAAAGGCGGCAAGCGTGACATGCTCGATTAAACGGCGGTATCTACTAGTACATGCCGCTTTTCAACTGAGAACCTCGCAGATACCGGTTTTTGACTGTGAAATAGCCCGAAGTTTTGCACATACGGCCAAATATAATTGTTGGTTTTAGCCTTAAAAAAAGATACGGCTATTAGCTATTGTAGAAAGATAAATTAACCTATAAGTAATCCCTAGGCACAAAAAAACCCGATTTTTGAATGTTTGCGGATACCGCCTTTTAATTGAGGACGGCAGAACACAGAACTGCTTTTATACATACCTACCTTTATTTATTTATTTACTTATAAATAACTGCCTTAAGAGACTTGATTGGTAGCCTAAAACTAATACAAACTTAATAATATATACATATTTACAAATAAGTACCTATATTACTAACTAAGGTGGTACCTAACAAGCGTCCACCGAAACCTAAGATAATTAAATAAATGGCATGGTATTTTAATTCTAAATGATATTTCAAACACTGCACTTTTGAATTTTGAAATTCTTCGGATCTATGCAGTACTTCCTGGGGGGAGGGGGTGGTTCCAAGGTTCCTAGTCCTGGTCCTTCATAGCATCACCTCGTGCATCATCCTTCCTATGTTCCTGATTATTTCGTGTCTATGTCGCGTACCTGAAGAATTTCGTCGCTGTTTCCCGGTTTCTGTGTACAGTTGTCCGTTTGTCTTGTAGTCTCCCATCTGTAGTTCATAATTGTCCGCAGGATCTTATTTTCCAAGGTCGTGATTGTCCGCAAGATCTTGTTTTCCAAGGTAAGTAGCTTGTCGCTATTTGCGTGACATGTTGCTCTATCCTCTGGGTGGCCGCTATTTGCTGAGTCGATGATGTGTAGATCACTACGGCGTCCGCGAAGAGTGCTATTTGATTGTTCTGCTTCCTTGGCAAGCCGTAAGTGGAACAGCGTCGGCGATATCACGCTTATTTGGGGGAGGCCTTGACTTATGGTCCTTGTCCGTGATTCTGTCCTGTTGATCAGCGTTGTTGTTGTCCTGTCCTTTAGGTAGCTCGTGATGATCTTCGTGATCGCCGGCGAGATCCGTACTTCATGAATCTTGGTGCTCAAGGCCCTCCTCCATACGCCTTCTCCTGATCCAAAAGTGCCGCCGTTGTGGAATTCCTGATGTTGTTTCCTGTCATTGCATCCGAACTGTTCTGGTGAACCGTTAAGATAAACAAGTTAGCACCAAACATATCCACAACTTAATAACTCAGTTCTACTAAACTACAAGTCAAATAGACCATTATTAAAAGATATCTGTTTAACATATTTCAATAACTTTGACGCTTAATAAAGATATATTTTGGAAGAAACACCGGTGATATTAAATCTTGGCTTAACAACAAATCGACAAATCATGGTTTTGTCAATGAAAAAGACGATCGTCGTTCGCAATTTCAAGAAGCATTGGCAGTAAATCGACTTAATAATAAAGATCTGC
>MU184206.1:55694-75264 GCA_016904865.1 Pissodes strobi
AGTTTAGGTATGACTGATGGTTTTGCAATATCTCGACATTTGCTGATATCCTGCCTGTTGCCTGATTTAAAAACAGGAGTTAAATAACCTGTTTTCCAATAATCAGGAAAATAATCGTCGTTAAGTGATAAAATAAATATAAAATGCAAAGGTTTAAATAACAAGTAAATGCAACTTCTTATAAAAATCGTGGCAAGCCACCTGGTCATGATAATTGGACATTCCTAAATCGCTAATACCATCAAAAACAGCACTCACTGCTATAAACACAGGTGAGATATCTACAGTCCTATTCGGTACGAAATCAATAACCTGAACATACCCACTGGTATAAGTGGCTGAAAAATGCCTGGCAACCAAATTTACAATCTGTACACCACCCTCTGCCAATTGATCGCCCAAAAAGATTGAGTTAGGATATTCATCGGTACTACGTGCATTATTAATAATGTCGCCAGAATAGCCTAAGATCAGTATGTATTTTTTGTTCTATATTATCTAGCTAGTTCGTATAGCAAGTGGCTTGAAGGGCCTTACAACTTCCCCGCAGAGTAGGAAATACTCTATAATTATGGTTGGAACCATTTTCTTTATAAAGACGATGAGCAATCTTTTTCTTTACCACCAAATCGCGAAGCTCCCCCGAAAACCAAACTGGAAAATTACTTGACCTTGATTATTTCTAATATATAGAAAAGTGGGATTGATATTTATCAGAAGCAATCATTAGGAAGTTCAAATGGCACCACTGAAAGATGGAAATTGAATTTAATCACTTATTTCCTTCAAAGGTTTGTATAACGCGTCAGAGAGTTACTACTACCAATATATTTTTATAACTGAGGCTCATCTTATAATAGAAAATCTTAAACAATATTAAACGATTTCCATTTGGAAATTATTGCTTATATAATTTAATTTGTAATTTGGGAAAATATAATATGAATAATAATAATTATAATTTATAATTGAAAAATAAATAAACTAGATGCTAGTAAACCTATACTGATAACATTTCTGGACTTGGCCAAAGCATTTGATACTGTTGACCATAAAATATTGTTAGACAAACTTTACTGTATGGCATAGCCTAAAGAAGAATAGCCGCGACACTCGGCTCGTTTAGCGGGGTACGGAATCAAATTTTCTCCCTTAAGCTCACTGAAGCGAGGACACTACCCAGTTGGAACTCGATGCCAATCATACGCGCTTATCTGGGCCGGACTGCAATAAATTTTCATAGGAATTAAAATTGAAAAAGATTTGTTATTTGGGTCAATAGACTATCGTTATGTGTATATATTGTTTTGTTTGTATGTTATAAAACTAAGGTAATGTCTATGTGTTAAAATGGGAAAAGGACGGCAGAGTTGTGCAGCTAGTTAGTTTGTTTATTTAAACTTAAATTTGATCATAAGGTATCGCAATCGGTTCAAATGACTAAAATAAATTGGAACTAACTGAAACTAACCGAAAGTTAATTGAACGACTAACCAAAGCTAGCCAAAAGTAACCATAAGCACCAAAACAGGCTAAAACGTATCGTAACAGGTTACAAAAATTAAAGTAAGTTAAAACTAACCGAATTTAAGGAACTAACCAAAAACATTAAATTTGATTATAAAATACCGGAACCGATTCAAATGACTAAAATAAATTGGAACTAACTGAAAGTAGCCGAAAGTTGATTGAATGACTAACCAAAAGTAACTAATAGCACCAAAACGGGCTAAAACGTATCGGAACAGATTAAAAATGTTAAAGTAAATTTAAAGTAACCCAAATTAACCGAATATTTGCAAGTAACCAAAGACATTAAAATTGGTTATAACGTATCGGAACCGGTTCCAATGATTAAAATAAATTAAAACTAACTAAAATTAACCGAAAGTTGATTGAACGAAAGTAAGTTGAAATTAACCAAAACTAACCGAATTTTGACGACTAACTAAAATTAACCAAACACATTTAAATTGGTTATAACGTATCGGAACCGGTTCAAATGACTAAAATAAATTGGAACTAAGTGAAAGTTACCGAAAGTAGACTGAATGACTAACCAAAAGTAACTAAAAGCACCAAAACGATCTAATACGTATCGGAACAGATTAAAAATACTAAAGTAAGTAAAAACTAACCCAAATTAGCCAAATTTTGACGACTAACCAAAAGTAACCAAAAACTTTAAAATTGGTTATAACGTATCGGAACCGGTTCAAAAGTTTAAAATAAATTAAAACTAACAGAAATTAACCGAAAGTCGATTGAACGACTAACCAAAAGTAACCAAATGCACCAAAAAGGGCTAAAACGTATCGTAACAGATTAAAAATATTAAAGTAAGTTGAAACTAACCCAAATTAACCGAATTTTGGCGACTAACCTAAATTAACTAAAAACATTTAAATTGGTTATAATGTATCGGAACCGGTTCAAATGACTAAAATAAATTAAAACTAACTGAAACTAACCGAAAGTCGATTGAACGACTAACCAAAACTAACAAAAAGCACCAAAAAGGGCTAAAACGTATCGTAACAGATTAAAAATATTAAAGTAAGTTGAAACTAACCGAGAAACACGTTCACTACCAACGGCCACTATAGTGGCCTTTGGAGTCTCCCACTGTGAACCGCGACCACTATACTGGCCGCAAATTTAAACTTCTTTTGTGGTATATGAATTTAGGCGGGCCATGAATGGCAATGTGTATGATCTAATCGGTCTATGAGGAACTTAGCGGCTCGCGCGCGGCCATTTCAGTGGCCTCTGGTTTATGCTGTGCAGCCTTCTTAAAGATTCCAAAGTTAACGCCACGGTTTGTGACAAGCCACCCGTCTTAGCACGCCGGCAGTGAACGTGTTAACCGAATTTTGGCGACTAACTTAAATTAATTAAAAACATTTAAGTTGGTTATATCGTATGGGAACCGGTTCAAATAACTAAAATAAATTGGCACTAATTGAAAGTAACCAAAATTTGATTGAAAGACTAACCAAAATACACCAAAAGTAACTAAAAGTACCAAAACGGGCTAAAACGTATCGGAATAGTTTAAAAATATAGAAGTAAGTTAAAACTAACCCAGATTAACTCAATTTTGGCGACTAACCTAAACACTAAAATTGGTAATACCGTATCGGAACCGAAAGTAATCGAAAGTTGATTGAACGACCCAATTTTGGCGACTAACCAAAACTAACCAAAAACATTAAAATTGGTTATAATGTATCGAAACCGGTTCAAATGACTAAAATAAATTAACACAAAACGACAGCTGATTGAACTAACCCAAACTAACCAAAACTAGTCAAAAGTAACCAAAAGCACCAAAACGAACTAAAACGTATCGGAATAGGTTACAAAATTTAAAGAGCCCAAAAATAATCGAAAATTAATAATATGGAAACATTCATAAAATATATATGTATACACATTTTATAGAAATAACATGTTTCCAATTTTTTATTAGTCTTACAACCATTTCATCATTTAGCTATGTTAATTTTAGTTTGACAATATTTTTGAATTATATTTCAATATAAAAGGTCTCAAAAGAGCGGGACATATTTTCCGATTTTCGAATTCTTCTAAAAATTCTAGATATATTTCATGTAGCATGTCGAATAGCATTCCTTACATTTAAAAGCAACTGTTTTCAAACAGTAACTTTGAAATTGTTGTAACTTTAAACCTCTGTAGAATTTGATCGGTTTAACTTAGAGCGAAACGATTTGCATCTTCTTATCTTAGTTATTTAGTATCTATCTAGAGATACCAAATTTTCGGTTTGGCGGGGAGTATTTTCCAGGTTGTGGTTATGTGGAAGATAAGAAAGTGCAAAACATTTCGTTTGACAATAAACAGTTCGGATTGTACAATATAGGTGTAAGCCTCAAAAACATTGTTTTCGCTGGTTGTTTTTCGTAAAAGCCGATCGTTATCCAGATATATCCATTATTTCAGATTTCATCAGCACCTTGATAACATTTTGATTCGCTGTAACTTTTTTGTCTTTAAAGATATCAAGGTAAACAAAAAAAGCAAAATGTAGGGTTGGTAGCCAAGTTTTTTTTCTAAGTTACATATAAAACAAAACACTAATAATTTTCTGACATATAAGCCTACTCTATATTTGTTTTAAATAGAACATCCTGTATATTACTACATTTTTGGACTCTCTAGTGAAATCTAAACACATTTTGTGTACAATATCCTACACCTATCTTTAGCTGTTTACGAAATATTGACAGTAGAAAGTCGGGCATTTTGACAGGCTTTAAAATCTAAACCGCACGAGATAAAAGAAAACGGTTTGCACATTTCTATCTTAGGTTTTCATAATCTATCGAATGACAGTGACTTTGAATTTACCCGGAGGTTCAAAAGTTCCGGTTAATTTTATCCGCGGGATAAATTCAAAGTTACTGTCATTCGATAGCTCATGAAAAACTAAAACAGGAATATGCAAACCGTTTTCTTTGCTCTCGTGCGGTTTAGATTTTAAAGCCTGTCAAAATGTCAAAATGCCCGACTTTCTACTGTCAATATTTCGTAAACACCTAAAGATAGGTATAGGATATTATACACGAAATGTGTTTAGATTTCTCTAGAGACTCCAAAAATTTAGTAATATACTGGGTGTTCCTGAAGAAAAACTATTTCAAGATAATTTTATTCTAAAATTTTGCCATATTAATCCAGTGAAACGTGAGAGGCCTTTAAATCGAGCCCACAAGAAAAAGGAACATTCAATAAAATGCTACGTAAGAGCAGATAAAAACATGATACCAGTTTGTAAACAAACATTTATGGGCATATTGGGAATTACTAGAAGAAGGATGGACACCATTGCAAAAAACTTTTTTTTAACCTCCATGCCACCTAAGGAACACAGAGGAGGGGATAGAAAAACTGCAAAATATAACGATAAAAAGCAATCTGTTATGGAATTTATTAACACTTTAAAACCTGTTGAGTCACATTATTGTAGGTCGCAAAGCAATACCGAACGACTTTACTTGCCTTCGACCTTAAATATTAAGAAATTGTGGATAACGTATTCAAATATTCCCGAAGCTCTTCCTGTTAAGCAAAGTTATTTCAGGCACATCTTTAATACGTGCTATAATATAGGATTTGGCACACCACGAACCGATGTTTGTTCCACCTGTCTAAGTCTCTCCGAAAAAATCAAGTCCTGCAAAGACTTGAAAACTAAAGCTAATTTAGAAACCGAGAAACGCGTACATAAGTTACGGGTCAAAGCATATTTCGAGTTGCTACGACAAAAATCCGAAGAAATTGTTACATTTTCCTTCGATTGTCAAAAAAAAACAAACTCTTGCCTAAACTACCTGACCAGGAGGCATATTATTCCCATAAAATTTATGTGTACAATTTTACAGTAGTGCAAGGGCAGTCCAAAGATAATTTTAATCCAACAACAGTCAAGAGCGGACAGAAAACGAATATTCTAAAAGTTCAAACGAAATTTCATCGTGTGTTTTTCATATCTTAGAAGCAACTGACTTTTCCAACATTCAGGTATTACGACTAATGTGTGACGGCTGCGGAGGCCAAAACAAAAATATGACACTAGTCGGAATGTGTTGTAATTGGTTAGTAAATCTCAAAAACAAAAATGCTGTAAATGTTTCTCGCATAGAAATTATCTTTCCAGTCCGAGGGCATTCATTCATACCTCCAGACAGGGTGTGTGGGAACATAGAAAAAGAAATAAGAAAATTTGAAGAAATTAAGAAACCAGAAGAATATTTTGAAATTTTTTCTCGGTATTCTACTGTTCTGAAGATTGGTGAAGAAGTCCGTATATACGATTGGAAGAAAGCTGTAGCAACCGTCATCAAACCAACCAGTGGCTGGCATTTTCCTTTTGCACAGTCCAAAAGAATAATAATCACTAAACAAGTTGGTCGAAGAATCTTGGTACGTGGTGAAGCTGCATATAAGAGCGACTTGGGGGCTGATAAATCTATTTGCAAAAGGGGCAAGAAGATAGGTGATATTGTCCCCAATGTTATTAAAAAGCAGAATGTAATTAAAGAAAAAAACATTGCTACTGTGACTGCTTTGCCTAAAGGCCATTTTGGTGAAAAGTGGAGAGATGATGAGGCCTTGGGGTTTTACAAGTTCGTTCTAGACGAAGCAGAGAAGCATTCTGCGGAAGATGAAGCAGAAGAAGAAATGTTTTGCGAATATTTTGATGAAGGACCCAACGTGAGAGTTTAAGTTTTACTTAATTATATTTGAAAAAAGTTGTTAAGTTTAAGCCTAACCAATAAAGTTTTTAATGTTTCCCAATAAATATATTTCGTTTTGATTGATACTTACTTTCAAAACGTGCAATCTCCACATGTCAGTTTCAAAACGTACAATCTCCAAATTATTTTTTTTAATATAAAAGTAATCTGTATTTTTTTTTATTTTCCTTGTTGCAGGACGTAGTATATACTTTTCTTAAGTAATTAAATAATTAAAAATTACGTTTGAGCTAATATTCTAATTAAAATCTCCTTGTATGTCAATTTTGAGAAAATCGATAAAAATGATTTTTAATTAGAATATTAGCTCAAACGTATTTGTACAAGTTTAAATATGACTGAAAAATTTGACTTGAGAACAGCTGCATCCTTGTTGCCGTGTATTGATGGTAATCAGGATACAACTAATCAACTAATTGACTATATTCAACTTTAAAGCGAACTGCTGAATGACGATGGCAAAAAACATTTAATAAATTACGTTCTGAAAACTAGGTTATCACGTAGTGCAAAACTACGGCTAGAAAATACTTACAATACAATTGACCCCTTATTAGCTGATATAAAAACACATTTACTTACAAAAAAAATCTGCAGCTGCGTTAGCAACTGAATTACATAATATTAGACAAGACGGGAAGATAATTGACGACTACGCAAAACAGATAGAAGAATTATTTCTCAATTTAACTATAGCTCAAGCAAATGGCAATGATAGAAACATTACAATTCTTAGAAATGTCAACGAAAAACTTGCATTTAATGCCTTTTCCAATGGACTAAAAAATACTGAACTGCGAACAACAGTAAAAGCTAGGGACTATTCCACACTAAATGACGCTATAGTATGCGCAAAAGATGAAGAAAAGCCTAAGTTCTCAAATTCTAGTATATCTATATTTCATATGAGACAGAATAATAATAATTCGAATAGATTTAACAATCACGGTGGTCGTGGAAAAGGTTTCTCAAATAGATTTAATAACAATCGAGGTAGACCTTTTAATAATAATACTAGGTCGGGCAATATAAATCCGAGAAATTTTAATAACAATAATTTCCGTAGACTAGGTCGTGGCTCCCGTGGAAGTCGTTCGTATTTTCGTAACCATCAGCAAAATCGTAATATGGGTCAACAGAGATATTATTTTACAGACGTAAGTGGATCAAATTATAACAATCCCAACCTTATGTCAAACGAAATTCCGTACGCCGAAAATTCAAATTTAAACCCGGGAATAAGCGGAATATAGCAGCGGTTTTTTCGTTCCTAACAGTAAGTGTAATAATTTAGAAGAACATGTAGTTTTAAGCTTAAATGGTATGAATTTTATTCAGGTGCATTACGAAATGTAAGATATGCTATTTTGAATATAGACACCGGAGCTAGAATTAGTGTATTTTTTTCAGATTACTTAAGAAAAGGTGAATATGTTGATACATCAAGAAAGGTAAAAATAATGGGCATAGGCGGTTCTACATTTTCCCTAGGCTCAACAAATGTTCAATTTTCGCTAAATAATATTGAAATTGAACACGAATTTTTAGTACTTAATAGATTTAATTCAGGTATACAGGATGTACTAGGTTCAGATTTTTTTTCGAAATACGGAGCAAGCATAAATTACGAGACATCAATATTTTCTTTTTGGGTTAACGATAACAAGGTATCGGTACCAATGATACCGAATTTCGATGATTATATTTCAATACCACCTAGAAGCGAAATAGTAAAATACTGCATAGCTGATCGTACCAGTGACTGTGTTATTTCTTCTGAGGAGTTGTGTGAGGGTGTGTTCGTTGCAGGTGTTATAGCGAGACCGGAGAATGGAAGAATCGCCGTAAGATTTCTGAATGGAAATGACCGCGAAATTAAGGTTAAAAATTTTACACCTAGATTAGAACCTATTGAGAATTATCAAATCTATAACTTTAACAAAAACTATAATTTATCTGTAGAACGCGTAGATGCGTAGATAAAGTCTTAGATCTAATAGACACTTCGTCGCTAAACAACGAAGAAAAACATTCAATCGAAAAACTATGCGCAAAATATGCAGACGTCTTTCACTTAGAGGGCGATTCTCTTACGGTTACTAATCTTTACCAACAGAGACTACAGCTCAAAGAAAACGCGGTTCCAGTTTATGTAAAACTTTATAGGCTTCCCCAGGCTCAAAAGTCAGAGATACATAGGCAGGTTCATAAAATGCTTGACGAGGGTATTATTGAAGAAGCTAAGTGCGAATGATCTTCACCCCTTTTAATCGTACCTAAAAAAGCTACTAATGGTGAAAGGAAATGGAGAGTCGTTATTGATTACAGACTCGTAGACCGTCAATTAAAGGATGAAAAAATGCCTCTACCTTGCATCTCTGAAATATTAGACTCACTATCAGGAGCATTGTACTTTTCTCATCTCGATTTATCTCAAGGATACTACCAAGTCGAGTTACATAAAGATAGTAGGCTTTACACAGCATTTATTACTAATGAGGGTCAGTTTCAAATGAGAAGGTTACCGATGGGTTTAAAAATTAGTCCAAATGCATTTTCTAGATTCATGACTGTTGCATTTTCTGGGATAAATTATGAGTCATGTTTTATTTATTTGGACGACCTAGTAATATTCGGGAACTCATTACAACAACATAATAAAAATCGTGTTAAAGTTTTACAAATACTTAGAGAAGTAAATTTGAAATTAAACCCTAATAAATGTGATTTTCTTAAAAAACAAATTTTATATTTAGGCCATGTGATTTCTTCAGATGGAATTTCTCCAGATCCCGAAAAATCCAGAGTGATAGCTAAATATCCAATACCTAGAAACGCTGATGAAGCTAAACGGTTCGTTGCATTTGCAAATTATTAGCGAAAATTTATAAGTAATTTTGCACAAATAGCTCAACCTCTTAATGAATTATCGCGGAAAGGAATAAACTTTAATTGGACAGGCAAGTGTCAAACAGCATTTGATATTTTAAAAAAGGCACTTATAAATCCACCTGTATTACAATATCGAAATTTTTCAGAAAATAATACATTCATTCTTAAAACAGATGCTAGTGGTTATGCTATTGGTTCGGTTTTATGTAATGGTAATGACAAGCCAGTAGCGTACGCTTCTCGTGTTTTAAATAAGGCCGAACGAAATTACTGTACCATCGAAAAAGAATTGCTAGCGGTTGTTTGGAGTGTAAAACATTTTAGACCGTATCTGTATGGCAGAAAATTTGAAATATTTACGGATCATCGTCCACTCGTATATTTATTTAGCATGACAAACCCATCAAGTAGATTAACTAAATTTAGATTAGTTTTAGAGGAATACGATTTTACGGTAAATTACATAAAAGGTACGCATAATGTTACCGCTGACGCTTTGTCGCGTATAAGAATCGATGTGAACGAACTGAAAGAAATGAGTGAGGGAATGATTAATAGTGTGAATGTGATTACGCGAGCACAGAAAAAAAAATCAAATAATCAAAGAACAGGAAGATTTAATAATTTCTACAGATCACCCTGGAATTGTAGAAATATTAAAACGACCAGATAATAGTATGGAATTACGGCCGATAGGAAAAGATGCATTTATTAAATATAAAAATAAAATAAACCATGGTAAAAATATGAATTATGCAAATTTTATATACGACGAGAGACTGCAAGTAATTTATTTTTGTCAAGATTACCGATCGACGTTGTACATCGTTGAGGAATCTTGGAAATGTGTGCACAAGGTATAAAATTGCAGAAATATGTATTATAAAAAATATACAGACTAGTCAATTTATTAAAGATATATCGCGATATAAAAACGAAATATTAGAAACTGGTATTAAAATATGCATTATTAAAGACATAAAACGTATTGAAGACAAAGAAACGAGACAATTGATACTTAACGATTTTCACAACCTTTATACAGGAGGACATGCGGGTACTAACCGTATGTACAACAATATTAAGAAGTTTTATTTTTGGTCAGGTTTGAAGCGAGATGTAGATCAGTTTGTCAAAAAGTGCGATGAGTGTCAAAGATGTAAATATAGTAAAACTACCAAAGAACCAATGACAATAACATCTACAGCTACTTCAGCTTTCCAAAAAAATTTTCTTGATTTAGTTGGACCTATAAAGACTGACATTGAAAACAATTCATATACAGGGTGCTACAAATTCGTTTCTTTGTATGGGTATCTCCTAAACCGAAAGAGATACGAGGTCGGTTAAATTGGGGCAAAGTTGCGCAATTTAAGGGTGACTGATATGCCGTCGAGAAATTTACAAAATTCCGTCTACTTCCGGAGATATCCGTAAAAAACCGAAAATCGTCTATTTTATTTTTATTTTTTCCTGCCTTTGTTTGAAGAGATAAAGTAAAATAAATGTCACATTCTTATTGCCACTTTTTCTTCTCTACAAGCTGGCGATATCAAATTTTAAATCCGACGTTTCGCTTTCAGGCCCTCTTCATCAACTTCATTTTTTTTAAATACGGACCTGGAATTTTTATCTACTTTTTAAAAAGCCTTTGGTCTTCCAAAACCAACGATGTATGGCACTTGTCAATAAATCAACAAATCTAGATTTTTTCCATAAGAGATAATGTGTTGGACAGAGATGGGGCGATCCTTTCTGACCCGATTTCACTTATGACAATATTTGTTACCACTATCGGACAAGTGTGATATATCGTTGGCTTTGGGAGACCAAAGGCTTTTTAAAAATTAGATAAAAAATCCAGGTCCGTATTTAAAAAATTTAAGTTGATGAAGGGGGCCCGAGAGCGAAACGTCAGATTTAAAATTTGATACGGCCAGCTTGTAGAGGAGAAAAAGTGATAACAAGAATGTGACATTTATTTTACTTTATCTCTCCAAACAAAGGCAGGAAAAAATAAAAATAAAATAGATGATATTCGATTTTTTACGGATATCTCCGGAAGTAGGCGGAATTTTCTAAATTTCTCAATGGCATGTCAATCACCCTTAAGTAGCGCAACTTTGCCTCGATTTAACCGACCTCGTATCTCTTACGGTTTTCGAGATACCCATACAAAGCACCCTGTATATTAACAATTCAGTGTGAACTGAAATTTATCGAATGTTATCCATTACAAACAAAAGAAGCTTATGATGTAGCTAAGTCTTTTGTGGAGAATTTTGTACTGCGGTATGGAATTCCACAAGAAATTGTCACAGAATTTTTGGCAAACCTGTTTCAGGAATCATGTAAATCGCTAGGAATTAATACCTTAAATTCAACAGCTTATCACCATGAAACTCTAGGAGCTTTGGAAAACTCTCACAAACATTTAGGAGCTTATTTGCGTATTCAAGTGTCACAACATGCAGATAGTTGGAGTACGTGGGTACCATATTGGTGCTTTGCGTATAACAACACTGTGCATACCGAAACCAAAATATACTCCTTATGAACTTGTGTTTGGAAAATAAAGCCAAATACCATCAAATATTGCCAATAACATAGATCCATTATATAACTTTGAGGATTATCCTAAAGAGCTTAAATAGAGACTTCAAACTGCTTGTAACGATACTAGAAATAATTTGATTACATCCAAACAAAACTGGAAAATAAATTTCGATAAAAAATGTATTAATGTAGAGTATAACGTGGGAGATAAAGTGTTGATTCTCAACGAAAATAGGAATAGTAAATTAGATGCTTTGTATATAGGACCTTACGAGGTATTAGAAAATAAAAATCCAAATGTAGTGTTAAAAATAAATAATAGAAATGTAGAAGTACATAAAAATAGAATTAAGCTTTATTATGATTAGTGTTGGGGAAACACCCCAACACGTGTAGAAACTATCGTTTTTCACCGTATAGTTTGGTGAGAACACCCTGTATGTATGTAGAATGAATGAGCCGTAATTAAACACAAAATAGATTTATTTCACCCCGGGTACAATCCAATTTGTACATTCAAATCAGCAAATGTCACGTTCTTCAAAACCCCTTAGTCCAACCCTAGACGGACGACCCCTTAATGCGATCCTGTACACTAGCTCTGTCGGTATAGTAGATTGCAATATAGCCAACTTTCACTCGGAAAGGAAATCGTTCTTAATCGTATTCAATTCAACATATTTGTGTCTCAAATCAGCAGTGTGAAAATAGTCTGTCAAAGAAAGAAAGATGTTTTCCCCCTCTCAGATAAAAACCGACGCCGAGTTTTCCCGCGTTATGGTCCCTCCCGAAAGATCATATTTCAGTTCAGTTAAGACGTTCGCTTAAATAGCAGTAAAACGTGCTGTTCTCCGGCCAAAGGTCAAGTTCCTTTTTGGGCCAATTTCTCTTGTATGCACGAATATTAGAAAATATTTCGTGCACCTCAGTTATCTTTGTCCAAGGTTTGGACAAAGACCTCCTTTGTGCTTTTTAAAAGCAATTCTTCGAAGTTAGAGACGATAGCATCCCCGTTCCCGTTGGAACATGAAATGGCGGAAGGCAGACTGACATTCCTGGTCGAATTCCTGTAAAGCAAGGCAGGTAAAGCAGTCGAAGGGACAAGGTATGCTGTATGAAAGTTACTAAGTTGAAGACGAAGTCTTAAAATAATAAAGATAAAAACTAATTTCAATAATCAAGATTCTTCAGTGGACATTTCTGATTTTAAGAAACCTTTTGTAATTTTAGTTTTATACGTGAACGAATGATGAGTGATTGAAACTTTTAGTCTAAGAATTGTACATATATATTTTCTATTTAACACTGTTGATTTATCTCCATTATATTTAAATGCAATTTACACCTGCATTATTAAATTATATCCATACCGAATACATGTTTCAATTTCTCACCACCCTATGTTATACTGTTCATTAAAAGTGGTTAATTAGAATACCACACCCTTCTTTATGGTCTTAAGCAATAATAAAAGAATTTGTGTATCCCGACCATAAAATTGGTCTCATTCGAGCCGGATAAATTCGAACTAAATTTGCTCTCCGGATCATAAAATTGATCCAGTCGAGCCGGATGATTAAATTCTTTCTTTCAAGGTCCTTCGAAAAATATTGAATTGAAACGTGTAAAAAGGGATATAAAATATTTGATTTGATATAAAATATTTGTTTTGTTGTCGTATTCATGTAGTTAGTTTTTGTTTACTGTAAATTGAACTAGGTATTTACTGTAACTCTTTGTCGCACCATTTTGTTGTAAATTGATGGACTTCCTGCAACCAGCAGAACTCTAGACACTACCAGGGCTGCTCAAAAAGTGAAAGACTCGTGGTAAGTGATACGAAACTCTGTAATTGACTGTTAATAAAAAACGTGTGTACTGTGTTTATTTCCTCATTGTTATATATGCACTGTTTATATCTGTACTTCATTTTGTGTTGATATTATTGCATTTATATTGATATTTGTATATTTCTGTACTGTGTGTTTTTAATAATATTTCACAATGACGTATGAACAATTGAAAACACAGCGAACCAGTGTCAAGGGTAAAATCACACGGATAAGTAATTGGATGCAAGCCAATGCAGACAAAGAGGATGAAGTTGAGCATTTTATTTTAAAACGCGATAGATTAGAGCTTGCCTTCAGCAAGTATGAGCAAATTCAAGACTTGATTGAATGTATCCCCAATGAGGAAACACTTGACACTGAGATTCGTGAGGAAGTGGAACAGACTTGCGATCATTTATTGGTTCAGATGCAAAAGCGTATTAAGAAGTTAACTATACCCACACAAGTTGTTCCAAATTCTCAAAGTGTAGTTCATCAGAGCTCTCCTCCCCCTTCTGTAAGATTACCAGAGATAAAGATCAACCCCTTTAATGGTAAAATATCTGAATGGAACTCTTTCATTCAATTGTTTGACACATTAATCACAGACAATGCCTCGATCACCAATATACAAAAATTTATGTACTTAAAGTCATTTTTGAGAGACGAACCTCTAAAAATCATTGAAAGCTTACTCGCAACGAATGATAACTTTGAAGTTGCAGTTAACTTATTAAAAGAGAGATACGAGAACAAATTGACGGTGATTAATGCTCATTTCATCTCGCTATTAGAAATAGACTCTGTTGTCAAATGTACTGGTCCTAATTTAAGAAAATTTGTAACTGATCTAAAGAAAAATCTTGATTTAATTGATAATCTTAATTATTCTTACGAACAACTCTGGGAATTTCTCTTAATTTATTTATTTGAGAAAAAATTGGATTTTGGCACTCGTAAAGCCTTCGAGACAGAACGAGATATTAACATGTTGCCAAATCTCACTCAATTTCTTGATTTCTTACACAAAAGGTGTACTATATTAGAAAACTTGTCTTCTGTAGACAGTACTCAAAAAAATCCTACAAAAGGAGTCTCGTTACATGCTAATAATCCACAGGATTCAGTAAAGCAACAGAATAAAACATCTCTTTGCAGGTTCTGTAGCTCAAACTCTCATAAAATATATATCTGTGAAAAATTTAGAAAGTTAAGCTTGCCTGAAAAGCAGAATTTTGTTCAAAGTAAAAAACTTTGCTTCAACTGTCTCGGTACTAGTCACTCGAGAAGTCAATGTACCTCAACTAAAGTATGTTCTTTGTGCTCTCAAAAGCATCATACCCTTTTACATAACTCACAAGTACACACACCTCACAATGGGTCTAATCGCCAAGGTGCTCCCTCTTTCCAAGATAATGGTTTTAATAATCAAAACTCAGCAGCCCAAGGTAGCCAAAATAGTCAGCCTATAAATAGGCACCCTCTCAATACTGGTACTAGAAATCAGTCAGGTCTCTTTCAAGGACGTGGCACACTGCCTCCTCAAAATAGAGGATTCCCTCAAAATAGATCCCCCCCTTTTAATGCGAATGCAGAAAATCAGGCACAAGGTGCAAATTCATTGAACTTGTCTACACTTTCAAATAATAACTCCCATGTTTTGTTAGCCACGGCCCGTGTAACTCTTTTTGCTGCTAATGGACGTCCTGTCCAAGCAAAAATTCTCTTAGATTCTGCAAGTCAGAACTCCTTTGTAACCAATCAGCTCGTAGAGAAGTTAAACTACGTTCCCTACAACAAATCACTTCATATAAGTGGAATCTCTCAAGGCAGTATGAAATCAAATAAGATGGTTGATTTGAGGTTATACTCTAATGTGTATCATAACAGAAGTTTTAAGTTGACTTGCGCTGTACTAGACAATATAACTTGCAGGCTTCCACAAGTCCCCATTGATCAAAATAAAATCAATATCCCCAATCACTTTGAGTTAAGTGATCCCTATTATGCTACCCCATCAGACATCGATATGTTGATCGGTGCTGATCTGTACTATGATCTGATTTTAGATGGTATTTACAAGTTAGGTAAGAACCTGCCTGTATTGCAAAACACTCATTTAGGATGGGTAATTGCAGGAAACGCCCCTGTTTCCAATTCTCGTGTGAACAATCGTTCAACTCATATAAGTGTGTATAACCCTGCACGTAGAGACGTGTATGATGGTGTTGCTCTGTGTGTTCAATCCTCTGAACAAAGCTCCCTCAATGATCTAGTTGAAAAATTTTGGAAATTAGAAGAAATTTCTGATAAGAATATTTTACATGTTGATGATGAACTTGCTGAAAGCATTTTTAAATCCTCCACTGTACTTTTAGAAAATGGATCGTTTCAAGTTGATCTACCCCTCAAGTCACCTTCTGAGCATAAAAGGCTAGGTGACTCTTTCTCCATTGCTAAGAAACGGTTTGAAAATCTGGAAAAGAGATTTCAGAGGGATCCCATGTATTTTGCTGAATATCAAAAATTCATAAATGAATATTTAAACTTGACCCATGGAAGATTGGTTCCTCTTACATTGACTAATGAAAAATCTGAAAATAAATATTTTCTACCTCACCATGCTGTGATAAGAGAGCACAGCACTACAACAAAATTGCGTGTAGTGTTTGATGGTTCATGTAGAACTACTACAAAACTATCCCTGAATGATGTCACGCTTAAAGGTTATCAAGTTCAACCTGATCTCTATGACATTCTGTGCAGATTTCGCTCTTTCAAATATGTGCTGACGTCGGACATTGAAAAAATGTATCGGCAGATCAAAATCAACCCCTCCCAAACCTTTCTTTTGAATATTCTCTGGAGAGATAATCCTCAAGACTCATTGCAATGTGTAGAGTTGTTGACAGTGA
This sequence comes from Pissodes strobi, assembly GCA_016904865.1. Lineage (NCBI taxonomy): Eukaryota > Metazoa > Arthropoda > Insecta > Coleoptera > Curculionidae > Pissodes > Pissodes strobi. The sequence continues at coordinate 72,174 of MU184206.1, forward strand.
CGTATGGGACAAATTGTGCCCCATTTCTAGCAACCCGTGTGTTGAAAGAGATCGCAATCACAAATGAAAATAAATTTCCTCTCGCATCGCAAGCACTGCTAAAGCAATGTTATGTGGATGACATTTTAACAGGTGTGGAAGATTTGACAGGTCTAGATGATTTATACAAGGAGTTAAAGTCATTGCTCAATTCTCATGGGTTCAATCTGCATAAATGGTGCTCAAATTCAGAACAATTCTTAGAGCACATTTCCCAAGACAAAAGTGTCGAATACAATATTGATTTTGATGATAACCCCAATAAAGTATTAGGTCTAAAGTGGAACCCACTTCAAGATAATTTATGTATCTCAATTCCCAACAGCTCCCTTGATGGTCCTTTGACAAAAAGGAAAATTCTTTCTACCATAGCCCAATGCTATGATCCTCTCGGCTTACTTGCTGCAGTAATAGTTATAGGAAAACTCATTATGCAGAAACTTTGGATGTTGAAATTAGACTGGGACACTGTCATAACTGATCAACCTATAATTAATGAATGGAACACTTTTCTAGAAAATCTTCCTTTGTTAGCAACCTTAAAAATTCCTCGATATTTGTTTTTAGGCAGTGCCATTGAAAAAATTGAACTTCATGGATTCGCTGACTCAAGCATAAAGGCTTATGCAGCATGTGTGTATGTGCGTACTATCTATAAAGATGGACGCCTTTCAGTTAATTTAATGACCTCAAAATCTCGTGTTGCACCATTGAAAGTGGTCTCGCTCCCTCGACTTGAACTTTGTGCAATGGTTCTATTGTCTCGTTTAGTGTCAAAACTCCTAAAGATATATGAAAGTAGATTCGCTCCTGAAACTGTACATTTGTGGACAGACTCACAAATTTCACTCTGTTGGATAAAGTCCCATGCTTCTAAATGGACTACTTTTGTGGCTAACAGAGTTTCTCAAATTCAAGATTTAACTTCAAATTTTAATTGGCACCATGTGAAGTCAGCTGACAACCCAGCTGATCTTCCCTCCCGAGGAAAGTTACCTCAAGACATTCTAAACTGTGATTTATGGTGGCATGGCCCTCCGTTCTTGCAAAACATTGAAACTGATTTCTCAGCCTTTGACAAGGACATTCATTTGGATAAGTTACCTGAAGAGAGAAAGGTGACGCTCGTGAATATTGCCAATGTTAAAAAATATGATTTTTGGAATGAACTATTCTCTAAGTTTTCTAAGTTTCTCTCGCTTCAACGAACTGTTGCATACATCCTCCGATTTACTCATAATTCATCTCACCCGAACGAGAAATATATAGGTCCTCTTTCTGTTCAAGAATTGACAAGTTCTTTAACTTTAATTGTTCAAGTTTTGCAAGCCAAATATTTTCTGAAAGAGCGATTTGAACTTATAAACGAACGTCCAATAAGTAATAAAAATCTGCTCAGTCTCAAACTTCAAATTGATGAGAATAGAATTATTCGGGTAGGAGGAAGATTAGAAAACGCTGAAATTGCTTTTGAGCAAAAACATCCCATTTTACTTCCCTCTCACAACTTGGTAGTTGCAATGATGTTGAAACAAGAACATGAACGGTTGGGACATGCAGGAACTCAAACTGTACTGTCAAATTTCAGATTAAAATATTGGCCTCTGAATGGACTTCGTGAAACGAAGAACATTATACGAAAATGTATCACTTGCTTTAGATTCAGAGCACAGCCTGCTCAGCAAATAATGTCTGATCTACCAAAAAGCAGGGTAGAAATCTCTCGTCCCTTTGTTAGAACTGGTATTGACTACGGTGGCCCTTTTCTCATAAAGTCCTCCAAATTAAGGAAGGCACCTCTCACAAAAGCTTATATAGCTGTTTTCGTTTGCATGGCTACCAAAGCAATACACATTGAACTTGTCACTAGTTTAACAACAGAGGCATTCATTATGACTCTTAAAAGATTTATTTCTCGAAGAGGAAACCCCTCACAGATCTTTAGCGATAATGCTACCAACTTCTTAGGAGCAAAAAATCAGCTCAGGGAAGTGTATGAATTCTTCAAAAATAAAGAAAACTCTAATGATATCATAGAGTATTTATCAACAACCTCAACAGAATTTAAATTCATTCCTCCACGTAGCCCACATTGGGGTGGAATATGGGAAAGCGCTATAAAAAGTGCAAAATATCACATTAAAAGACTTGTTGGCAATGCCAACATCACGTTTGAAGAATTTTACACCATATTAACCCAAATAGAGGCAATCCTCAACTCTAGACCTCTTTGCTCACTTTCAAATGATCCTAATGATATTAAATCCTTAACGCCAGGACATTTCTTGATAGGTACAAGCTTGACAGCATTCCCTGAAAGAGACTTGACAGAAATGCCTGAGAACCGTTTAAAATTTTGGGAAAGATGTACCCAAATTCAGCAGAACTTTTGGAAACGTTGGTCTGTTGAGTACTTTAATCACCTGCAAAATCGTCCTAAGTGGATGAAAACTCTTCCCAATCTAAAGGTCAATGATCTAGTATTGTTAAAGGAAGATGGTTGCCCTCCCCTAAAATGGCCCTTAGCTCGAATAATTGAGATCTTACCTGGAAAGGATAATAAAGTAAGAGTAGTTAAGATTAAGACTCAAAATGGAATCTTTGTTCGCACCATAACCAAACTTTGTCCTTTACCCGATTATGACGATACTGAATGATTGTAATGTAATTGACATTATAAATGTTGTACTTTGCGCACTCTTTATGAACGCGCGTTGTGTTCAGCGTGTTTAAAAAGAATTTCCAGCGTGTTAAGTAGCGTGTTTTAAGATTTTTGCGTGTCTTAATCAACCCAAGGCGGTGTTGCCGTCGTTCCCCGTTATACTTAAAAAAGTTTTCTCTGTTGTCTATTAATAAGTCAAGGCGGTGTTGCCGTCGTACTTTTTAATTCTTAAAGAATTATTCTTTTGTTTTAGTTCTGTAAATAGATTGTATTTATTTCTCAGTTGGAGTTCTTACTCTCTCTTTCTCGTTAATGAAGATGGGATCTTCATGGCGGGGGAATATGTTGGGGAAACACCCCAACACGTGTAGAAACTATCGTTTTTCACCG
>MU184206.1:91920-104311 GCA_016904865.1 Pissodes strobi
TATCTATCTATCTATCTATCTATCTATCTATCTATCTATCTATCTATCCTTAGTCCAAACCTGGATGGTCGATCCCATTACATAAAAGAATTGCTGAAAATATAGCTAATTGTCACTCCGTCAGGGAAAACGTTTGTAATCGTTTTCAATTTAATATATCTTTGTCTCCGTCAGTATTGTGTAAACAATAATGTGTCAAATAAAGAAAGAGCATTTTTCTACCCTCTCAAATACAATAATGGGCTCGCCCACGCTTATCATTCCCGCGAATCCCCACGCTGCCTAGCGATAGAAACATTTTATGAGTGCATTGCAAACACTCACCGGCTTAGGATCTGTCTCGTCACAGCTCTCCTAAATTTTAGCGCCAAGAAACAATTATCCCTGTCCTCGGACTGTTTAAGGCAAATAAGTAGTGTTTCTCTCGTTTTGTTAGTTATTTTTAGTGCAGTTTAAACTCTCAGTCAAGCAACAGCAAAATTGCTCGTTCCCGTTTTCGCGTCAAACGGTCACACCCTTTTTGGCAATTTTTCCGTTTGTATGCACAGATATTAGAAAATATCTAGTGTACCTCTGTTATCTTTGTTCAAGTTGGACAAAGCCCTCTTTTGGGCGTTTTTACGCAATTCCTTAAAGCCAGAAACGACGAAGCGTCTCGGCTTATCTGTAGTTGAAGAGAAGCAGAAAAATGGTGATACCAAATTTGTAGCTCAAATCGTGCCTGTACTATTAAAATTAAGAAGTTGAAGTCAGATCCCTGCCTGGTTGGAGGGAAGTATAGAAAAGAGTAGATCAAGGTATTTCGTGAGAAAGGAACAGTTAGTAGTTAAAAATAGAAAAGTTATTAAATTCAGGAAAGACACTGTTTTATTCTTAAATATAAATTTCCTTAAAGGATCTAGAAAAGTAACCTGTTTTGCATATTTAGTTTTATGTATGAATGATTGAATGCATGGAAGTAGCTTAGAAATTGTATATAAATTGTACCTATATAACAACCATCCGAACGTTTTTGTGCTACCCTATAGAACTGGCCTTGCAGCGTACCGCGTGTAAGTAGAATGAGAATGAGGAACGCTGGAATTATCTTGATGGCCTGGTCATATAGAGTGGCCTCAGAATACTTCTCGAGTATTCGTGATAGATTTGAGATTGATATATAAGAACCAGACCTAAGACGAATGTTAGTTAGTTAATTATTGAGTGTTAAATTGTAAAGAGATATTAGTTGTAAAGTTATAAGAGTAGTTTAGTGTGTTGAATTGTATACAGTGGTAGAGAATAAAGAGACTATTAGTTAGAAATATTAAAAGTTGTAATTTCGTTCAGAACCCACGGAAAAACGTAACATTTGGTGTCAGAAGTTGGATTGTGAAGGGACCACACTTGTGAAGTATTTTTCGAAGAAAGAAGAGGGTACAAGTACGTCAACGATACCGTTTTGATTGGTGGGTTCTGTGGAAATTTTATAACATTCTATGGTCAATACGAGGCAACAAACGGCAGAAATGGAGCTAATAAATAAAATATTGGCCGATTTCATGGATAATTTAAATGCTGAGAGGCGAGCGGATCGGGAAGAGGATGAACGTAGAAGGCAAGTGGATCGGGAAGAGGAGGAACGTAAAAAGCAAATAGAACAGGACCGGCTTCAGAAAATTTTTCAAGATCAAGAAAATAAAAGACAAGCGGAACGGAAAGAGGATGAAGATAGAAGGCAAGCAGAACAGCAACAGCTTTAGAAATGGATGCTGGATGTAATTGTAGGCGAGCAAGGAAAATTACAGAAAATATTGGACGGGCAAAATGAGAAATTTGAAAAAGAAGTAAACAATATACAAAAAGAAGTTGTAACTGTACAAAAAGAAGTAGGAGACGTACAGAAAGAAATGCAGAATCTACAAGCAGAAGTTACCAGACTAAAAAATCAAGGATCCACCGAGAGAGTACTCGCCACAGGACAACATATTAAACCTCCACCCTATGACGGTCAAACATCCTGGACAATGTACAAAAGGCAATTTGAAGCCGCTACTGTTGCCAACGGTGGGAATAATGAAGAAATAGCTACATCACTAGTGGTAGCGCTTCGTGGATCTGCCCTAGAACTACTACAGACCATTCCCATCAGCCAACAAGGGAAATATGACATACTCGTAGCTGTCCTGGAGAGACGATTTGGAGACCAACACAGAAGACAACTGTATCAGGCACAAGTAAAGTCCCGACATCAGAAGCCTGGGGAAAACCTGCAAGAGTTTGAGGCAGACATTAGACGTCTCATTCAATTGGCATACCCGGGCGCGACAGAGGAATTTCAAGAGGAACTTGCTGCCCAATATTTCGTGGATGGCATCAGAGATCCAGAAACTCAGAAAATGCTACACCTAGCCAAATTTGATAACAGCAGTGAAGCTTTGGGTCGAGCCCTAGAAATCTAGGCGGCCTGTAACATCTTCAAGTCAAAAATCAGGGCCGTATCCATCCAGGAAGAAAAGCCGACAAACCGCTGTGAATTAACTGAGATGGGCGAAATTTTGAAGAAATTAACGGAAGTTCTTCAGTCCACAGGGAGATTCCGGGAGCCAATAGAAGATAGGCCACGTAATCGAAATACACCAAATCGGTGCTATAGATGTGGCAGGACTGGGCATTTCAAAAGAGACTGCCGAGTACAACTACGGTCTAGATCTCCATCCAGAGACGCTAGGGCCTCCAAGTCAAATCAGGAAAACTTCAATTAGTCAACATTGCGGGGCGGGTGTTGGCTAAGGAAGATAAAGCCCCAGGATCGTCTCCATAAAAAGCCTAGGAAAAGCCGCCGACAGTCTTACTATTAAAGGAAAGATCAACGGACACTGTTGACACTGGTGCGGCGGTATCTTTGATAAGGTCCAACAGGGTAAATAGAGTAGAAGTTCTACCCATATCAAAGAATGTAGTTTTACGTACGGTTACCGGTGAGACAGCTGAAGTACTTGGGGAAATGGATATCGAACTACAACTTGGAAGAATTAAATTACACCACACAGTGTTAGTCGCCGACATCGAAGACGAATTTATTTTGGGAATGGATCTCATTGGCCAACATGGATTCTCTTTTGACAGCAAGCTTAATGTTCTGAAGTTTGGCACCGAAGAGTTCATCCTTACCAAAACAGACGATGGCACACCGACTAAAGTAGTGGCGGCATGTACTGTCAGAATAAGCGGAAATACCGAGCAGATAATTTTTGGGAAATTGGAGAAGGTTTTTGGAGGCTGCATCGGACTTATCCAACACCACGATTTGCCTTGCAAACACCTCGTAGGCAAAGCACTAGTCAAAACCGATGGCGAAATACCGATAAGGATAGCAAATATTTCATCCAATTCCATCAAAATCGCCACCTGCGAGCCGGTGCGGTGGGTAACCAGTTGCGAAACGCGGTCAGAAGTAACACCCTCGACATCACCTAAGGAAGTCCTAGAACATTTCCAGAAGTCGTGGCATCATCTGTCTTCCGAAGAACTGAAGAGAGCTACACAATTTATCAAAGAGCAGAGCACAGCCTTTGAAAGGAAGAATGGCAATACTGGAAGAACGAACATCATAAAACATAAAATCGACACTGGAAGTGCTCACCCCATACGGCAGCATCCTCGGAGGCTACCAGTGACGAAGCAGCAAGAGGTTACCACATTAGTCAACAAGATGCTTGATGATGGAATTATTGAGGAATCATCGAGCCCATGGTCGTCTCCTGTTGTCTTAGTCACCAAAAAAGATGGGACTACCAGATTCTGCGTGGACTATAGAAAGCTCAATGACGTCACCAAGAAAGACAGCTATCCACTTCCCAGGATTGATGACACGTTGACGACACTAGCAGGTTCTCATTGGTTTTCAACACTCGATTTAAAGAGCGGCTACTGGCAAGTAGGCATCGACGAACAAGATAAGGAAAAGACTGCCTTTTCAACCGGAAGTGGATTATATCAGTTTAAAGTTATGCCCTTCGGACTATGCAATGCCCCCGCTACTTTTGAGCGCCTTATGGAGGTTGTTCTACGAGGCCTCACTTGGAAGACATGCCTGGTCTATCTTGATGATATAATGGTAATGGGAAAAACTTTCGAAGAGCACCTACAAAACTTGCATGAAGTTTTTACTAGAATCAAGAGCTCTTACTGAATCCAAAGAAATGTTTTCTTTTCCAACAAAAAGTTGAATTTCTCGGGCATGTCGTGTCATCACAGGGAATCCAAACCGACCAACGGAAGATTTAAGCAATCAAGGACTGGCCTCGTCCTCGCGACAAACATGAACTGCGAAGCTTGCTTGGACTATGAACAGGGTTATCCAACGAGGACTAGACAAGGCGATTTTTTGACTTTCCCCTGTACTTTTATAAACCAAACTGAAATAGCCATATTATGTAATTTTCTTCCGCGAATTCGGATATGTTCAGCAAAAAAACAATTGAACATCAAATAAAAGTGCTAGGAGTCACTTTGATATATTTTTTAAATGGAACACCTGTATATTACTACATTTTTGGACTCTCTAGAAAGATATAAACACACATTTTGTGTATAATATCCTGTTTACCAACTATTGACAGTTGAAAGTCGGGTATTTTGAAATTTTGACAGGCTCTAAAATCTAAATCGCACAAGATCAAAGAAAACGGTTTGCACATTCCTATCTTAAGTTTTCATAAACTATCGAATGACAGTATCTTCGAATTTAACCTGCGGATAAAAATAACCGGAACTTTTAAACCTCCGGTTAAATACAAAGTTACTATCATTCGATAGCTTATGAAAACCCAAGATAGGAATGTGCAAACCGTTTTCTTTGATCTCGTGCGGTTTAGATTTTAGAACCTGTCAAAGTGTCAAAATGCCCGACTTTCAACTGTCAATATTTGGTAAACAGCTAAAGATAGGTATAGGATATTATACACAAAATGTGTTTAGATTTTTCTAGAGAGTCCAAAAATGTTGTAATATACAGGGTGTAACATTTAAAAAAATATCAAAGTGACCCCTAGCACTTTTATTTGATGTTCAATTATTTTTTGCTGAACATATCCGAATTCGCGGGAGAAAATTACATAAGATGGCTATTTCAGTTTTTTATTTTTAAAAGTACAGGAAAAGTCAGAAAATCGCCTTGTCTACTCCTCGTTGGATAACCCTGTACTTATTATAGAAGGCTTGTTGAAGGATTTGCAAATATAGCTGCACGTCTACATAAGCTCACTGAAGAACGAGCAAATTATAACTGGGATCATAACTGTGATTCTGCTTTCAGGAAATTAAAAGCGGCTCTATGTTCTAGTCCAATATTGAGATATCCGGAACAAAAGGGTAAATTTGTATTGGACACAGACGCAAGCAACACCGGCATCGGAGCAGTTTTATCGCAAGTACAAGCAGGGGAAGAACGCGTCGAACACTATCGAAACCTGAACGTAACTACTGTGTAACCCGAAAAGAGCTTTTGGCAATAGTACGGTCTGTTGAGCATTTCCATCAATATCTGTGTGGGCAAGAATTTCTGATAAGGACTGATCATGCAGCACTTAAATGGCTTTTGGATATGAAACAGCCTGAAGGACAGGTAGTCAGATGGCTTGAAAAGTTACAACAATATAACTTTAAGGTTAAGCACAAGGCAGGGAGATTGCATAACAATGCAGATGCTTTATCCAGAAGGCCATGCGAAGATAATTGTAAGCATTGCCAAAGAATAGATCAACGAGAAGGAATTACTCCCATTAGGCAAATGAAATTTGAAGTTGATCAGCAGTTGACTACAGAGCAACTTAAAAAGGATCAGCTTGAGGACAGTGAAATAGCACTATCGCTAAAAGCTATACTCTATTTCGAAATGGTGCGGAGTAATAAAACCTACTTATAAATGCAAAACGCTGACAGAGTGGTCAAATAAATTTTTGTGATTTCTAAATATTTAGCTACAGCTGTTATAGCCTGCTGTATTATATTTTAACCATTCCACCCTGTTTTGTATGGCAATCCCGCTGCAAACAATAGGCTTTATTAGCAAAGGGGCCATTTTCTACCTGCAGTAGCGTACGTTTGGGTATTTAATTTAAAATACCTGTTTTACCTAAGTACTTTTATTTATTCACTTATTTATGTATATTCAAAAACAGTTAGTATTACTGTAACATTTTATCACATATAATATTTATATAATAAGGTATAAGAATTGCGATTTTGTGTAAACAGTTATGTAGAGAACTATGGTATATCATTTTCGTCGTCAGAAAAATCCGTCGAATCTTCGTCATGTTCCAAGGCTATAATTAAAGGCTCTACAATTAGGTCAATTAAATGGTCTAGTTTCCACATTTTTTCTTCTTCTTTTATAACATGCTCAATACACTTACTTCCACAACAACACACTGTGTCTTCTTCGGAAGAACAAATATAACTGAAAAATTACAATTACTTAAACTTTTTTAGGGTATGCATACAAAAAATCGTCAAATTTGAATGTTTACAATAGTAATAAAAAAACCTAAGTGTGATAAATATAATGCTGGGAAAGTCCGAGTATTAGGACAGGTAAACGTTTAAAATATGTACGTATATGTACGTAATTATGTACGCCTATGTATCAGCCATCAGAAAATGATTTATTACTTCGCATCATTTCGAAATAGAGTATAAAGAGGAACATCAACCAAGACCAAGCTGGAGAGAGATTTCAACTAAAGGATTTGCTTTTAAAACTCTGTGGGCTCAGTGGGACTCCCTGGTGGTGGAAAATGGACTTCTTAAACGAGCCTGGGAAAGCGCCGATGGAAAAGTGGTGAAGGCACAGTTAGTGCTGCCAAGGAAGAAGATATCGGAAGTGCTGGAAGAAGTTCATAATGGAAAGTCTGGTGCTCATCTCGGAGTGAACAAAACGATTGACAAGATCCGCGACAGATTTTACTGGGTCAACTACTGCCAGGATGTGAAATCGTGGTGTCGGCAGTGCTCAACCTGTGCCGCAAGTCAAGGACCCAAAACAAGATCTAGGGGGAAAATGAAACAGTATAATGTGGGCCTACCATTTGAACGTATCGCCATTGACGTAGCTGGCCGTTTTCCTGAAACAAATAATGGTAACAAGTACATTTTAGTGGTAATTGACTACTTCAGTAAATGGCCTGAAGTATTTGCGATCCCCAATCAAGAAGCAGTTACCATAGCAGAGGTCCTCGTGAATAACCTATTCAGCAGATTTGGTGTTCCGTGAGAGCTGCACTCAGATCAAGGACGCAATTTCGAATCCAAGGTTTTCCAGAAAGTCTGTGATTTACTCAACATCCCTAAAACACGGACTACAGCCTTACATCCACAATCAGACGGCATGGTTGAGCGGATTAACAAGGCCATTGAAGAACATTTGTCAAAGGTCGTAGATGAACATCAGAAAGATTGGGACCCACATATACCACTATTTTTGATGGCATATAGATCAGCAGTCCATAACACGACAGGACGAACACCAGCCATGGTTTTATTTGGAAGAGAACTCCGTTTACCATGTGCCCTATTATTCGGAACGCCAGACAACCAGGATATGGAAATTCAAGCCTACGCGGACTCTCTTAAGGAAAAGTTACTATACATCCATGAATTAGTCAGAGAGAACACGGAGAAAGCCAGTGACCGAATGAAGACACGATATGATCTCAAAACTAATTCTATGGGATTTCAGATGAACGATAAAGTCTGGTTATATAATCCGCAAAGGCAGAAAGGAATATCTCCCAAGTTAACGCCAGTATGGGAAGGACCCTATACGGTCATCAAAAGAATTAATGACGTTGTGTATAGAATTCAGCGTAGCCCCAGAAGCAAACTGAAAGTTGTCCACCTCGACAGGCTGAAAGCATATCACGGACATGAAGTATCTGATCGGGACGATCAGGTTTAAGAGGGATGCAATGTCACGACTAACAACCATCCGAACATTTTTGTGCTACCCTATAGAACTGGCCTTGCAGCGTACCGCGTGTAAGTAGAATGAGTCATCGCCGGCCGGCCGGCCGGCCGCGAATATTCAGGAACGCTGGAATTATCTTGATGGCCTGGTCATATAGAGTGGCCTCGGAATACTTCTCGAGTATTCGTGATAGATTTGAGATTGGTATATAAGGAGCAGACCTAAGACGAATGTTAGTTAGTTAATTATTGAGTGTTAAATTGTAAAGAGATATTAGTTGTAAAGTTATAAGAGTAGTTTAGTGTGTTGAATTGTATACAGTGGTAGAGAATAAAGATACTATTAGTTAGAAATATTAAAAGTTTGAATTTCGTTCAGAACCCACGGAAAAACGTAACAATACGTTGATTGGAATGCACTATTTGAAGAAGTATATATAGATGTTGCAGTGGAGAGATTTTATAGTGTGATTGAATCTATGATAGAATTATTTGTACCGAAACGTAGACCTAGAATTTAAAATTTCCCACATGGTTTAATGATGACTTAAAGGCTTGTATATTGCAAAAGAAAATAGCGCACAGGAAGTTTAAGCAATCCAATTCCATTTCAGATTATTCTCAGTTTTGAAAATTGAGGTCCCAATGTAAAGAATTGGCACATATGAGCCATACTCAATATATAAAATAAATTGCAAATGATGTTCAGATTAAAAAAGAATTTTGGAGATTTGTAAACTCAAAGAGCGACTCTGAGTTTCCTAAATGTATGATTTCCGGTGAGGCTAGAGGGGATAACCCCCGAGAGATATTGTTAATCTATTCACTAGGCACTTTTTTCTGCATGGTGATGTGGATATGGAGTTTGCTTATCCTAACTGTGCTGTATTGAATCACTGTGGGCATTTACGATAATTGCAGCGGTATCTACCGGTAGGTATACAGCGGTAATCAGCTGATTAACGTCGATATGTTCCGGTAAATGGTAATTGTCGAACGGAACGGTGCGGGTCGCGAATAACCTAACAAAAAAATTTATTATAATTTAATTTATTATACTTTGACAAGGGAAGGGAGTAATTAAACGTCAAGCTATCGCAATCTTGGCTACTTTTCAAATATTAGATAGTAGTGATTCGGAAACTGAAGGCATTATAAAATACTTTCAATTTCAATGCAGAAAACATAAAAGAAGAAAAAATTAACGTGTGTATTGAAAAATATATTGAAAATTTTGCTTTTCGCTGTTGAAGGTATTTTAATTATTTCTCTCTAAAAATTAATGTAAAAGCAAAATTATTTTCAGATTTTCGAAAGTATATAAGTAACAACAGGCTCGCAGGCTAAATTTGTAGGTTATGTCAATATAAGGTGTAAACAAACCGACATGTACCGACACAAATAGCAGATCCATAAAGTTGGATCGCGGACATGTATCGGTAGATTCAATTGAATTACAAAACGCGGTTGGTTAAGGGAACACAAATTAACGAACGCTCAGATACATACCGGTAGATACCGCTCCAATTATCGTAAATGCCCTGTAATATTAGTCTCTGGATGTATTTAACTGTTTGGTAGATTTAGATAGTGGCTTGGGCTGTGGGCCAGATGGAATACCGGTTCTTTTTTTAAAGAATACTAAATGCATTCTGGCAAATGTTTTATCAAAACTTTGTAACTTGTCTCTTGAAGTTGATTCTTTCCTAACGAAATGGAAAGAATGCTTTGTCACTGCTGTTTTTAAAGGAGGTGATAGGGCTGACATCACTACCTACCGCTCAATCAGCAAGATATCTGTTGTGCCCAAGGTTATGGAGGCAATTATCACTAAAAAAATATCACCTCTTTTTAAACATATTACCTCACTTTCACAAGATAATTTTTGTATTGTATCTTAATTGTTCTAGTTTAACAGCGCATTTTGATGAAATTTCTCAATTGACCATTAAAAAATGTCCAGTGGTTGTCGCCTTGTCTGAGACTTGCTTAACAGAAAGTATTTCGGATGGGGAAATTAGTATTAGTGGGTATAGTGTATATAGGGTAGACAGCGACAGTACAAAGACTGGCGGAGCTATACTCTATGTTAAGGATGATGTAAGGATCCTAAGTTCTATACAAGTTAGTGAACAAAGAAAGTTTTGGATGGTTGCAATTGAAATGATGCATAATAATAAGAAATATTTTATAGTTTCACTTTACAGATCTCCTAATTCATCAAAAATAGACTTTGAAGTTTTTTTCTCATCATGGTGTGAAGAAAAAATAATAGATGATCAATCATGTATAATAATGATTGGTGATTTTAATCTTGATTTTAGAACACAGGAGTCAGAAAACTTAAAAAACATCTTAGTTGATATAGGTTTAGATAATATTGTCTATGACACAACTCGGTCAGGTAGAGATAAAGACTAGATTATTGACCTTGTATTGACAAATCGTGAGAATGATTTTAGAACACGCGTTTTGGTTACTCCAAGGGTTACTAATCATTATATAATAGAAGTATTGCATGATATTAACCCAAGTGAGACCAAAATTCTACAAAGTAGAGGAAGAAATATTGATTTTGCAGGTCTAAATAATATATTACGAGAGTACAATTTTCATTATGTTCATGCTTAATGAAAAGTACAGTAGTTTTGTTGCTAACATACTAAATGCTTTGGATATAGTGGCTCCATTGAGCCCAGTTAAAATTTATCCAAGATATAAGATATGGTGGAACAATACTGTTGAAAGTGCCACTAGAGAAAGAGATTTGTGTTATAAAGAATATAAAATTAACAAAACTATAGAAAACCTAAATGAATATAAACAAAAAAGAAATGAAGCAGTCAGAAAAATAAGGGATGAAAATATTATGAACAGAAAATTTATGAAAACAAAAGCAATCTAAGGAAAATGTGGAAAACATTGCAGGAATTTATACCTAAAAATAAGCCGACAGTGAATATGGATGAAGTGGAAATCGACGGTTTACGTGTAGATATGGAGAATAATCTTCCTAATAAATTAAATTCTTTTTTTATAGAGAGTTATACATGAAATATATAGATAAAAGTGATATTGCAGAGCACCTACCTCCCCAACATGACATGCAAACTAGTTTTACTGAGTATAATCTAATTGATTATAATGATTTAAGGAAAATTGTATTTGGTATGGCTAATAAGCACCAATAGCTAAATTCCAAGTCCGGATGATATAAACATTAACCAAATTAGGAACACTTTTGAATACATCAAGGAGCCCTTGTTGAAGCTGATAAATTGTTCTCTTGAGACTGGTGAGATTCCGGATCTACTTAAAATTTCAACAATCATTCCCATACCAAAAATCAATAAATCCAAAATGGCCAGTGACTTAAGACCAATACTTATACAGCTTGTTAAGTACCTTAATGAGAATGAAATGTTCAGTGATTTTCAATCGGGCTTTAGACAAAGGTTTAACTGTGAGACTGCCGTGCAGGGTGTGTTGGGTGACTGGAAGCAGAATGTCGATAGGAATTTAGCTATTGGTGCTGTCTTTTTGGATCTAAGAAGGGCTTTTGAGACTGTGAATCGAAACCGCCTAATATTGAAATTGAGAGGTGTAGGACTAGATGGGGTAGTCTTAAGGTGGTTTATTAATTACTTGAAAGATAGAAAACAAGTACTAAAAATTAATGATGTTTTATCAAAACCCATAACAAATGAATATGGTGTCCCAGAAGGTAGTGTTTTGGGTCCTTTGTTATTTATTGTGTATATAAATGACCTAATACAGTATGTTAAAAACTGCACAATTTACCTTTTCGCAGATGGTGCCCTTTTTATTTTGCAACATCAGACACACTTGCACTTCAAACAAGATTAAATGAAATACTGAACTCAATTTATAACTGGTGTAATGTAAATGATTTAAAGGTAAATATTACAAAGACAAAATACATGATAATAGCAAAGGAATCTTTTTATATACAGCACAGGGCCATGAGAGTGATACTCCGAAAACCAAGACTGACTCCAACTAAGGACATGTTACAAACTTTAGAATGGTTGCCAGTGAGGGAGCACTTACTACTTAACACACTGACTTTTCTCCATAAAATTAGAATCGGTCAAGCACCGCAGTATCTGTTAAGCAAGGTCTCATACGGTGCAGATATTCATGAGCATAATACACGGAATAGGAATAACTTTTACATCCCAAAAGTTTCTCAAGAACGTGCCCAAAATTCCTTGTTTTTTTAGCGGTTTAAATAAATATAACATATTGCCGAATCATCTTAAAGCAATAGAAAAGGTTGACTCCTTTAAAATAGCTTTAAAGAAACATTTATTTATTGGTCTTGTTTAATGATTATTGTCTTCTTACTACTATTGATTTTATTTTATTGATGACATGCCAGTTGTTTGTTGAATATAATGGTTGTAAATGTTGTGGAAGT
>MU184206.1:104321-117246 GCA_016904865.1 Pissodes strobi
ATTATAAAGTCTATATTGGCATTTTGGAAAAAGTTCAAAGGCGTTTTCTTATACATATAGCCTACAAACTGCATATTCCAGTAGATTATATTAACTACTGTGACCTGTTGAAATTGTTAAACATGAAAATCTTGGAAGCTCGTAGAAGAAACTGGGATTTATGTCTCCTTATAAATTGTTGAATGATCACATTGATTGCCCGGAGTTATTGGTGTGGCTGCCTATATTAATGAAAGATTTAATATCACAAGAATTCGGTCTTCAAATGGTTATAGTGGTATTGATCAGTTGTGGTTTAGTCTAAAAATAAATAAACTAACAGTTGTAGTAGGTGTGGTCTATCGCGCTCCCAATGTTCATTATAGCAAATTGGATTTTATGTACGTATTACCGGAATTGATGTGCAATGCTGACATATTTGTTTGTACGGGTGATTTTATGTCGATTTTTTGAAGCCTACCTCTCCGGAATTTGTATTTTTTCTGATGTTTTAAACTCTTTTAATTTATGTCAATTAATAACAAGTCCCACTAGAATTACTGGATCAACGGAAACCTTAATAGATGATATATTTGTAAGTAGTAAAGATGTGATATTGGATAGTGAATTTTTCCATGTACGCCAATTGACGCTGATCATGAAAGCGATTTTCTGTACTCTGAAATGTGATACACACAAATTATCCAATGTCACAGTTAAGAGAAGAAATTTCGGAATGGTACCTTCTATTGAGTTTCAACAAAGTCTTGAAGAAATTGATTGGCATGATCTCTCTACCTCAAATGTAATAGACACCAAAGTAAACATTTTTAACAATAAAATTCTAGGTCTTTTTGACCAATTTACTCCTGAAAGAAAGGTAAATCTTAGAAATTCAAAACCATATAACATATAATCTAAAAAAAATTACAGAACTAAAACATAAAGCATTTCGCAAATTTCAAAGTCTACAAACCCAGGAAAGTAAAACTTATTACATAGGGTTAGAAAAGTATGTTCCTTTCGCAGTAAAATCTGAAAACAAGGCTATTTCTTTACACAAATTCAAAATTGCAAGGGTGCTAATAAAAGTAAAGATATATGGAGTAAAATATTACACTGGAAAATAGTTAGCAAAGCTGTAAACTCACTACTGAACACGCTGAAACAACCAAATCAAATAAATAATCATCTAATAAGTATCCACACTTACTATTGAGCCAGGGTTGTTGCATGCTTTTCTGAGTTCTGTGGCCAACTGGGATAATTTCCGGTTTCAGCTCATTAATGAGGAAGATGTAATGAATATCATGGGAGGTATCAAGAGCAGTGCTATAGATGCTGATGGAATATCCATAAAAATGCTAAAATATACTCTGCCTTACTCTGTGAAACCATCCATTGGTTAATATCATAAATGCTTCTTTGGAAACTGGCACTGTGCCAGATTTGTGGAAAATGGCATTAGTAACTCCTCTGTCTAAAGTTTGTACCCCAACAAGCTTAAATGAGTTACGGTCCATAAGTATACTTCCTGCGGCATCAAAGATCCTAGAAAAAGTAGTCGGACGCCAAATACGCGATTTTCTTCAGGATAAAAACCTAATTCCTAAATTTCAGTCAGGTTTCCGTCCAAATCATGGTTGTGCCACTGCTTTGCTTATAATTACCAGTGACATTGCCAGTGCTTTTGACGAGGGTTGGTCATGTCCATCTGTAAGGATTGACATGACAAAGGCGTTTGACTCTTTAAATCTGGATCTTTTACTGGCCAAATTAGAGCACTATAATATGAGTTCAAGGGGCTGGTTTCGGAGTTATTTATCAAATAGGCAGCAGGCAGTTAGGATATCGGAAGGTGATGGTGATGTATTATTATCAAGTTGGAAAAGGGTTGAGAGGGGAGTTCCTCAGGGTTCAATCCTTGGACCTCTTCTCTTCATCATATTTACAGCAGACATTGTCAATAACATTAAATATTGTAAGTATCATATGTATGCAGATGATCTGCAAATTTATATGCCATCGCCACACATCTGTCTCTCTGACACCATTCATAAAATAAATGTTGACTTAAGCAGTATTTCGAAGTGGGCAGTTGAAAATTCGTTGCTTATTAATCCGTTAAAAACACAAGCAATTTTCTACTCACGCACAGATTTTGATTTATCTAATGTCCAGATTAGGCTTGATAATACCACAATTTTATTCAAATTCAAATTCAAAAATAGCTTTATTATCATAACATTAGTTGTTGACAAAGCCTTGTAAAATTAAAATAAACAAACAAAACATAGCAAAATTAAATATAAAATATACAAAAATAACATGAATTAAAATATGTATTAACAATATATTAGAGAGAACTTATGGAAAGACAGAATTGAAATATTCGTCAAGAGAGTAGTATGCTTTAGCGGCTAGCAATTTTTTAACAGCTTTCTTGAACCTAAATACACATTTTATAGCCCTAATTTCAAGAGGTAGATGATTAAATAATTTTTCCCCATATAAATAAAAGAGTTTTTCACCTGCTCAGTATGCGGAATAGGCAGCCGGAAGGTGTAGGTCAGTCGTGTTCCAAAAGACTTACTTACGACAATTTCATTCTTATGTTTTTTAAAAACAATACTTGTCGTTTGTAGGATATATAGAGAGTGGAGCGTCAATATCCTATTTCTTACAAAATGCGGACGACAAGACTCTCGATTCCTTACTCCACAAAGGGTTCTAACCGCTCTCTTTTGAAGGACAAATAGTGAGTTGAAAAGATACCCAGGACATGAGCCCCAAAAACAAATACCATAGCTAAGGTGAGACTCAATAAGTGCATAATAAGCATTTTTTGTTATGTGAAAATCTAAATTTTTTGATATCACTCTCAGAGCATAGCAACCAGAAGAAACTCTACCACTAACTCTAATAATATGTTCACGGAATTTGAGTTCACTATCAATTGTAAGACCTAAAAATTTAATAGAATATTGTGCCTGGATGGGTTCGTCTTGTAAGAATACATTATCCATAGAATTCTTAAAACTTAATAAGTTAGTCTTAGAAACATTAAGGCTGAGATGGTTTGGATCAAACCAGTCCTTAACCTTAATCAGGTCAGTGTCCAAGATCCTTTTCAGCTGTTCTACATCTTTTTCATGCCATAAAATGGTGGTATCGTCGGCGAACATAGCTACCTCTCCTCTTATTGATAATAGAGGCAAGTCGTTAATATATAAAAGGAAGAGTATAGGCCCCAGGACAGAGCCCTGGGGGACACACAGAGAAATGTGTTGCTCATCTGAACAGCAGCCCTTGAAATTGACACGCTGAACACGACCCGATAGCACTGTGGGCCCAACGCCCAAACTAGGTTGCAATAAATCATTATTGAAAATATAAAATTTGCCACTGTTGTTCTATGAAGAACATATTCAAATATGTGAAAACATAACTGTTTTTTAAAAATATTGCACAAAGACTTTTTTATAAAGACCCAAAGTCAGATGTTTAAAAGAAAGTGTATTTTTAATGCAATCGTTTCATTAAAGAATACGATGTTTGCGCACTTTTTAAACAGCTTAGTAGGCCGCGAAGAAACAAAGTCGCTTTAAATATTTGATAATTGACATCAGTCCTTCTTAAGTAATTTAGATCTGTACATGCAGTGTAGAACGTTTATGTATTTTTGTGCATTTTGACAAGAAGTGACGAGGTAAGTACCATTAATATTTAATTTTTAGATTGTATAAAGTAAAAAAATATAAAGGCCAACGAGTGCCAAGCAAAAATATATATTTTTTATCAGATAAGAGTGTAGACTACTAGAAACTGTTAACCAAAAAAATCGCAAAAAATCGCGAAACTTATGCCAGTCAAAAATGTAAACCTCTGAGTAAAAAAAATTATTAACAATTAATATGCACCCAAAGTTGTTTCTCGCATGTATTGCTTACGCAATGTGCCAATTATATTCGTTCTTTTTATACATATTTTCTTTTCATTTTATACAGGCGTTTAAACTAAAAATTGCATGACAATTGTTTTTTTTTGCAATTTTAGAAATGTATGAAATGTCGAAAAAAACGCTGTTTCAATTCTGGAATGACTCCAGTAAGGAAAACCTTATAGAAGAAATACTCAAATCGGTTGTAAAACATTTTAACCTTATATATGAGAATGTACCGTCCAATATACAAAAACAGTGGAAATCTATTATTAGAGATTTCTGTAACAAAATAAATACAAGATGGAGGAAGTGCGGCAAAAGAACTGATCGCTTTTTAGTAAGGTATGATGAGTGGTTGCAGAATGGCTCTATTTATTTCCCTTCGGTTCCAACAGAAGACTTGTTCGAAGAAAAAGTACGAAAAACCCGGGGACGCCCACCTAAGCTCTTTAAAGAAGTTCTTTATAGATCAAAAAAACAAAAAGTTGAACACTTACTAAAAGCCAGTACGGAAGAGATTACATTTGCTGCTGAAATTGCTTTAAGAAACGATGGAAAAAAAGATGTAGCTAATCTAGTCAAAGAAATCAGTACCGGAGCTCCTGGCAGATCAACCGATATAAAACATCTATGAGAAAAAAAGAACGCCCAACAACCAAGACAGTATTCCAAAGAAGAAGCATTAGCCATTTTTTTAGATTGCAGACTAACTATGCAATCCTATATAAACTTACGAAAAAGTGCGATTGAAGCAGGTCATGAACTATATCCTTCTTATAAACAGATTCAGAAAGCAAAAATGGAAAGCTGTCCCCTCGACGAAAATATTTTTGTCAACGAAACTAGAGCTGAAATGATCGACCTTCAAGCCTTACTGGATCATACCGCCAAACGTCTAGCAAACGTACAGGAGTCTGTACTTCAACAGCATGTATCAATGATGGATTTAAAAGTATTAGACCTTGTTTTAGTCACTAAGTATGGATGTGATGGAAGCTCTGGGCACAGTAGGTATAAGCAGAAGTTTAACGGCGAAGAAGTTAATGATGAATATTTATTTGTATATTCTCTAGTGCCAATCAAACTTAATCCAATAAAGAACAAAAATGTTCGTCTATGGCAAAACGATCACCCATCTTCCACCAAACTTTGTCGGCCTATAAAATTTTTATTTTCAAAAGAAACTACCGAAATGGTAAGTGAAGAGACAAAAAAAATACAGTCGCAAATAATGAAATTAATACCGACAGCTATTATTTTGGAAAATAATATTCAAATAAATATTCATCATGAACTTCACTTAACAATGGTAGATGGAAAACTATGCAACATTCTAACCGATACAAAATCATCACAAACCTGTTATATCTGTGGCGCAACTCCAAAAAATATGAATAGAAAGCCCAACAATACACAAATTAAAAATACACATTATGAGTTTGGCTTGTCTCCATTACACGCACGAATAAGGTCGTTTGAATGTTTACTTCACATAGGTTACAAGTTATATCACAAACAATGGCAGCTCAGAGGTAAAGAACAACAAGAGGAAGTTAAAATTAGAAAACAAGAGATTCAGAAAAGATTTAGAAATGAGATGGGTTTAGACGTAGACAAGCCAAAACCTGGATTTGGCTCCAGTAATGATGGAAATACCGCCCGAGCTTTTTTTAATGTTCCGGAAAAAAGCACAGATATAATAGGAGTCAGTAAAACATTAATCGAGCAGTTTGGTGTGATATTGAACACAGTTTGCTCGGGGTATGAAATAAATCTTGCAAAATTCGAGGAATACTGCAATAAAACTACAGACCTGTATTTAAGTCTTTATTCGTGGTATTACATGCCTGTAACCGTCCACAAACTGTTGTTTCATTCTACAAGCATTATTAAACATTGTATCGTGCCTATTGGCCAACTGCCTGAGTGGGCCCAAGAGGCACGTCACAAAGATTGTCGGCGATATCGCGAGCATCATACTCAAAAAAAATCCCGCTTTGCCACGAATAAAGACTTGATGCGTTAGTGTCCTCTGACCCGGTTATAGCCAGTTACCGCCAAAAAACTATAAGATCCAAAAAACCACTATCAGCTGATGTTTTGGCTCTACTTAAATGCCCAGAGCTTCCTTGTTTTACAAATGACGAGTCCTCGGAAGCTTCCGAAGACGACTTTGAGTACATGGATAGTGAGTTTGATAGCGAGAATGAATAAAATATTTATGATTTAGTAGGTTATTGTGTTTAAAAACATATACAATGTTAAGTAGAAAGTATCTCTTTATGTACTTAAAATTTATTTGTAACCCAATTTCAAAGATTTTTCTTACCCAACTAAAAGTTTTTTGTGTTTAATATAGTTACTTACGTTGCGCTGCGCTATTTTTATAATAGTTCATTTTTTAATTTAGATACCTTGTTTAATATATTTGGAATTTATTTATTTATTAAGTAGTATGTTTATTTAAATACAATTACATTAATAGCAACAGTTCTTAATAAAATGAGTTTAAAGTAATTAGTTTCAAGGCTTCGTTCTTAATAAAACTGTTTGTACCAAATTGCAATATTTGCTTTATTTTTTTTATCTGGTTTTCGAATATTTTACAAATATAGTTCGAAAAATATTAATGTGGCAACGCTTCAAAATTTAATAATAAATTATATAATTATCTACTGGCAATTTATAGCCAAAATCTTAATTATTTTTAAGGTTTTGAGTTAATAGAAAAAAAATCGAATTAATGCAACCTAGTTTGGGCATTGGGCCCACAGTGGATAGGTAGGACTCGAACCAGCACAAGGACGAGCCTCTAAAGCCATACCTCTCCAACTTCCACAGCAGTATTCTGTGATCCACACTATCAAAGGCTTCGGAGACATCACAGAACACTGCTGCAGCAGCTTCACCGGAGTTAAGCCGATTGTAGAGCACACGCAGAAGGTCAAATACAGCATCTCCAGTGCCCTTTGCCTCTTGGCATCCAAACTGCCTAGGACTCAAAAGATTAAACCTGTTCAGGAAAGAAATCATTCTAACCTTCACCAACCTCTCAACGATTTTAGACATTGCAGGCAGAAGAGCTATTGGGCGAAAATTAGATGGACTGTCATGATCGCTACCCTTATGTAGAGGAACAACCACTGCTCGCTTCAGACATACAGGAAATGTGTTGGTATAAAAAGAAGCATTTATTGCATCTGCAAGCGGTTCTAGTGCCCTGGTGGGAAGAGCCGAGAATATCTTCATAGAAATCTGGTCCCATCCTGCACAAGTTCGATTCTTGATTTTTCTTATTATGTCCCTAACCTCCAAAACATTAGTTGGAATGAAAAAGAAAGTCCCTCCAACATTAATACCTCTCATGAAATCCTCAGGACGTATTTGCTGCAAATGCGACTAGTCATTTCAGAAGCAACTTCACAGTAATAGGAATTAAGCCTATCTGCATTTAATTCAGAGACTGTTGGAAGAGTATCATTCTTCTTGGCAAATGATTTGTCGAAATTATTGGTTATGGATGAATGGAATGCCTCAAGTTTGTCTTCACCTGAGTTCGAGATTTCACCCCAACTGGCATTATCACTAAGACTGCTAAATCTTGCAATGTTTTTTTTTGTAAATAGTGTGCCACGCCTAATGCCAGTATGTTTTGGGGGTTTAAAAAGTAATAGACTAGTTACAATGGCCTCATGGTCAGATAACCCGGGACTGTTACAGTGACAGACAATATTCTCATTACCTAGGTTTGAACATACATAGTCAATTGTTGAAGCTGAATAGTTCGTGATATGTGTTGGTTGGTTCACAAGCATGTTCAAATTAAATGACTGGAAAAAATTGGACAATGTTATGGTCTGACTATTAAAATGATCAGAAAAGTCTATGTTAAAATCGCCAGACACTATTATATTTTCATTGACAGGAATGCCCGACAATAAAATTTCCAGATTTTCTATAAACAACCCTACATTCTCAGAAGAGACCTATAAATTCCCAGCATATACATATGTAACTCTTTGCAATAAGCCATTGAAAACTCGAAAATATTTTCTTTTAGAAGAAAGTCATATTTATTTACTGGGATAAACGCAAATTTAGAGATAAATTCCTTATACATCAATATAACAGTGCCAGTGGTCTCAGGAAGTGAGGAATCTGGGGTTGATAATGGATACAAAACTAAGTTTTAATTCACATATAAATACAATTTTTCAAATTAAAACTGATTTATGAATTCAGAGATATCCTACCAACCTCAGTAAAAAAAACTTCTTACTGAAGCTTTAATTCTCTCAATCCCTACTTATCTGGGCATAGTATATGGTCCTTATCTTACAACACATAATAAATATCACATACAAAAAATTCAGAATGCTTGTGCTAGATATGTAAACAGTGGCGGCTCGCGGCTTTGAAAAGTGGGGAAGAGCTACCGACATCGACAGAAGTAACAGCGCCGCAGGCGAAAAATTTGTGGGGTCCACGCCCAAACTGCCAAAATTATTTAATAATTATTACCGGTATTTTTTAGGTAAAGCATCAAAAAATAAAATATATTCATATTGTATTAGCAACAAAATGATTTGTTGCTAATACAAATCACATGTCTACGAAAAACACACTAAACAATTCACGGCGGAATGTCCCCAATAAACTCGCAATAAACGAAACAACGTGCTTTCGCGTTGGACGCGTTCATCTGAGAATGGAAGTGCTACACGCCAGCTCTTCCAATCATTGCAATTCAAGCAAATGTACGACCATTACGACGTCATCGTTGTCATGGCAACCAACTAGTTGCGCTTATATTTTTGATGACTCGACGGCTCTCGAGCGATGCCTCTTCCTTTCCTTAAAGGTCTACACAAATAATAATGAGATTGTCACTATTATCGGCGCGTACGCAAAAAGAAATAGACATTTTCATGTGGGTTCACCTCTGTTCTATTCGATAGTGGAGTTAACGGGCAATGTGCAGGTGGCGAAATTATTGTTCTTGTTTCATGAAGCTTTGATTTTAATATTTGAAAATAATTGAATTATTAGTTATTAGGGGGGTAACAGGAAACAGATTATTCCTAAACTAAGAAAATTTTAGCATTGAATCTTAAAATATATTATTTTACTGATGAATTAATTAATTGTATTTTTTTAAATTACATTTTCTTGAGGAAGTGGCACTTCCCCTACTTCCGCTGAATAGCCGCCACTGTATGTAAATAAAGTTTCATTGAGAGAACACATTAGTGGCCATGTTAGGGAATTGTTTCAATGTAATATGGCTGATAAAAGATATGTACAGGGTTATTCATTATAAATGGACACCCCCCTTTACTCGGTCATTTTGAAAGATAGAGGGATACTTTTTTTATCGACTTGTAGGTAATCAACTTATTTTTTTATTAGTTATGAAAATATTATATAGGGTGTCCCATAAGCAAACGCCAATATAAAGTTATATTTTTTTAAATGGAACTCCCTGTATATTAATGCATTTTTGGATTCTCCTTAAAATTCTAAGCATATTTTATGTATGATGTTACATCTCTAGAGTTAGTAGTTTAACAGCTATAAACAGTTGAAAATCAGCTTGGAGCAAGAAGATCATTAGAGATGGAGTAAAATGAACCTCACATTCCTATCTTAACTTTTCAAGTGCTATCTGATGGGGCTAACTGGCAGGCGGTACCATGGGTACCAAATCTGGTACCTTGGCAGGTACCATCAGTTAGGACCATCAGATAGCTCTTGAAAAGTTAAGATAGGAATGTGAAAATTATTTTACTCCATTTTTAATGGCCTTCTTGCTACCAAAGTGAAAAGTAGCCAAAGTATCGATTTTCAACCATTTATAGCTGTGAAACTACTAACCCTAGAGGTATAATATCATAGAATATTAAGTAGAATCCAAAAATGCAATAATATACAGGGTGTTCCATTTAAAAAAATGTAATTTTATATTGGCATTTGCTTATGGGCCACCCTGTATAATATTTTCATTGCAAATAAAAAAATTAAGATGATTACCTACAAGTTGATAAAAAAAATATTTCTTTATCTTTAAAAATAACCAAGTTAAGGGAGGTGTCCATTTATAATGAATAACCCTGTACATTTAAGTTGTGTTATATATAAAATAATAAAAATTAAAGAACCTCTGTACCTGCATGAGTTAGTTGTGAGGTGGGATGATGTGCACTCTGTTAATATTCGTTTCGGAGATAGGTTATGTGCGCGAAGTCATAAAACTGAATTCTTTAAGTTGTGTTTTTTGTACCTACTAGCAAATATATATAATTCAATTCCTAACAATTTTAAAGTTTTAAGTATACATGTTTTTTAGAATAAGATTAAAAAATATGTTAGTGATAATTCTTTAGCAATTTAGAATAACTGTATTTAGTATTAACTTGATTAAATTAGCTTTTTCTCTTTTGTGCAATATGCTATTGGTAGTTATGAAAATACATCCTTTGATGGTACTTTCTACCTTTATAAACATATTATTGTATGGTTTATAGTAAAGATTATTTTATTTTATTTATTTTATTTTTATTACGTAACATAAGTTTCCATGCACCCATAAGAAATACTAGGCAAACGCAATTGGTCAGTGTCAACTTCCATAGAATGAACTATGGTTTTTATTGTCATTTATCTAGGATCTGCAAGGAAGCCAATACTTGCTCAAAGGAATTGGAAATGTCTGGTACGTCTTTGAGTCATTTTACACGACTGCTAAGTAACCAATAATATAATTAAGCAATTTTGTAAGTGTGTTTGTTTTAGTTCAATTTTATTTTATTGTCTTTGTATATGATAACTATATATTGTTTTGTTATATTGTTTTAACCCTAACCTCTTCATGCTAGAATTTTGATTTGGGCATTAACAGGTATTGTATTTGTAGCTAGTAGTTTTATTTTTTTGCACGATTTTGTGATTTTGTAATGGATAGTCCGTGAATAAAGATTATTATTATTAAAATTTCTAACTTTAAAAATTGTATTTCGTGTGAAAAAAAGCTTTGTCCGCAGTTTTTATTTTCTTAACCTACTCTATTTTACATGCCTTCTCGGTTATATAAAACAAAATCTCAAAAATCCATGGGAGGTTAATGTCACCAGACCCTAGACTTCCATCAACTTGAAATATACCAAGATTACCATGTATTATTTGGTTGTGATTGTCCTATAATTGAGATTTTCAACTGAGAATAAGAATACTAAGTATACCTTTACACTCAAGACAATATTGTGATTTCAGCGAACTCACATTTCTAAGTAGAATACTAAAATGCTTACATTTTTATTTTTGCAAATTGCTATTTGATTAAAGGGATCAGTAGCTCTTGAAAGCACACCATCCCTCTCTCCTTCAGGATGAGTCAAAATTTGAATTTCATTACTCCCTGTCGCAACATATATTTTATCATCTTTCTGGCGTACACTTAACGCCCACTCTCCTATACAAGTATGATTTGGGTCCTCGCCTTCCTCTACAGACCATATTCGAATATCGCCATCTGCTCCACAAGTAATAAAATTTCTAAGGATATAAGACATTCAATTAGAATAGTAAGCTACAGAATACAGTAAGTATATAATAAAATAAAACATGCTTACACTCCATCTGCCGAATAACAAACGTCTGTATGTCCTTCATCGTGAGCATATCGCAAAGGCTCATGAACTATATTCATTATGGCACCTTTCGTGATAAACAATTAAATTATTTACTTATAAAAGGTGTTATTTCCCATCATTTTTTAAACAAAAATAAAAAATATATATATAAAAACCAAGAGAATAAATAAACTTTTAGGTTAGAATCTGTTCTGTTTATATGTATATGGGTTTCTGTTTGTATTTTACTTGCAAGAACGTTAATAGTTTAGGATAGTTACTTCCCGTAAGCGTGGCCTTCGCCAATTCTCCCTCCTCACCACGGCCGCGTTTCACGTGTGTGACGTAGCCTGGCCCACAATTTACCACTCATACCCTAGTTTTATTATTCATTTTAGTTGCCGTTGCTTTGTAAAATAAAGTAGTCGTTTTTGAGCAGTTTCACCATTTTTAAAGGGATTTTTATTGTTAAGTGAAACAATAGTATATTATTTTATATGGAGGAAAAGTAACTTTTCCTCCAAATAAAATATGCTGTTTTTTCTTCAAATGTCAATGTCAAATTAATTCAAAAACGTCTCTTTTTAATAGTAATAATATTTTTTATTAAAGATAAGTGGGTTCGCAAGGCGGCTTAGACCGGTGCGGTGTCGGTGAATAGGCTCAGTTTCTTGCTATAGTAATGTCACATAAAGCTGTCAGTGGACCCTGTCAACAATAATTATTTTTTTAATATTTCGTCTTCGATTGCGTTTTAATTCCGTATTGATAAGCAGTTATTGAGTAAGTTCGATTAAATAATAACCAATTTGTTCCTAAATTAGTGATTTTTAGAAATGCAGTCACAAATTGAGTGATAAATACAAATTTTAGTTTGATAACTCTTGAGTTGTTGACGCTTATTTTGATGTTTGTTTGTATTGTATCTATGTTGATATGACAACACTTTTACCTCCGCCGGCGGAAAAGTGAAAAGTAAAGCTCCGGCGGAGGAAAAACGAAACTTCACTGCCGCCTACACAGTCGAGTAATGATGGATTTACTGACGTTTGAAGAAAAAAGTATTGTTTGGTGTTTGCATATAGAGAGACGTAATAATTAGCCAACCAGTCCAACAGTTAATAATTATTCTTTCATCTTTCATTGGTACAAGGTGTCCGATTATAAATGTAACCTCCCTCTAACTTTTTTTATTTGCCCTCGTATAAAAAAATGTTAAATAGAGAAGTTGTAAGGATTTTCATACAGTTTTCTGCGGTGTTACTAGAAAAACAATTGAACATCGAAATTCTACTGTACAGATTGAATTAATATATTTTTTAATGGGACACCCTGTATATTCTTCTGTATATCGATAGAGCTCTTTAAGGCGAGT
>MU184206.1:130981-155440 GCA_016904865.1 Pissodes strobi
TATTATTATTATTATTATTATTATTATTATTATTATTATTATTATTATTATTATTATTATTATTATTATTATTATGTTACTGTCTGGGAGGAACACAGGGAAAAACAATGAAAAACCCTGTTTAAAGCTGCTCAAATTCGAGCAGGGAATCATAATATTAAAATAGACAAACACACTATATAACATAAAATAAGTATATACAGAATATATATACAAGATGTATTTACACGTGTGTATAGGCTTACTAAGCGCAGGCCTGTGCCAGTAGAACTTGGACAGTGTTGCCATTTAGGGCGACATGTCGCCAAAATGACGACTTTTTGCCTTGATTAAAGCGTGGCGACGATTTATTAAAATAATGGCATTTTTGACGACTTTTTCATATTAGGAAATTTTTAGTTATCAAATGAAAAAATTAAAAGAATCAGTATAATATTATCATTAATACATACGATTTATAGAATATATTTAAGCTATGACATCACAATCATTCTTGTCATGGGAGTTAAGCCGGCTCCAGACTCACGCCGCGACCACCCGTGAAGCCCCGCGAACACGAGTGTGGTTGGTTTTCACGCCTTTTCACAGAGTTCACGGATGTTCGCGGATTGTTTCCCGTTTCGAGTCGGTCTTTTTGTCCGCTTCAAAGAGTTCTCGGCCGCGAAACGTGAACGCTCTCCACATTCAAGGCATATAACACATAACCTTATTTTCAAAATTTCAATGCATTGTACCGTGTGTTAGTATAGTGTAGGTTTATTTATATTTATACGTAAATATCACTACCTGGAATAACGACTTAGAATTACAATTTTTGGAACATTACCAAGGAGAACCTGTACTATAAGATGCCAAATATCTGTATTACAAAGACAAAAATCAAAACAATGGTTCTTGGTTTCGGATTAATAGTTTAATGGACCTAGCTATGTCGGTCTTGAAAAAGAAACATTATAATTAAAGCACATACAGTCAATGCTGCTACTACAATTTTTTCGTCCATTTTTCACAAAGGCGCGAACACAACTGTGAATATTGTGAGTGTGGAGATGAGGTTCTAGGCCGTGACGGTCAAGGTTATTCACGGCTTGACTTTACGCCGCGAATTCGCGGCGTGAGTCTGGAGCCGGCTTTATATCTGAACGCACCATGGTGTGCTTTGGACTGTCAAATTTCGGGGCTCCCCGAAGCTCGACGCGCGGCGGCGGCGCATAAAATGTTTTCGTTTTTACGCAACCACAATCCAACCTGTTATTGCTTATTGCAGCATTATACAATATTCATTTGCACCGGCAAATTGGAAATCGGCATTATTGATCTTATCTTATTATTTTTTATTAATTGCTACATAACTGTGTCAGTTAGTGGTTACACTAAAATGAGTGGTATTACGAAATATGAAAATAGTTTAATTTTTATTTATTTATTTTTTCAATATTATTAAAATTGAGGCATAAAGCTTGTTTTGGATTTTTCTTCAAAAAACGCTAAAAATTTACTAAATATTGACAGTTTACTACCTTGAATATTTCAAAGAACATATGACGACAAAATGATGACTTTTCATACCAGTCTGTGGCGACTTTCTACTTTGTTACTCTGGCAACAACACTGAACTTGGATAGCATTAGGTCGCATGAGTCGAATCTCACGGGTCCGGCTGCGGACATGGACGCTCCGTGGCATGTGTTTAAACGAATGCACAAAGAATCCCTGTTGATTCTTTGTGAATGAATGGTCAAGGTACTGCTGCTTCATATTTATATGTTTCGCATGTCCCTTGCCAGGCACCGCCCCCGTGGCCGAACACGGTGAGCTAGCCAATCAGGAGACAGGCCGCTCATGCTACTCCTTTGGGCGATGTGCTCCTGCTCTCCTGATATTTTGTGATATTAAAGAGTTAGAAATAAACTGTTTTCGAAAGTTAATTCATGGCATTAGTTATTAAAAGTGATTTATATGGTGTGAGTTAAAATTCCCAAGGGAGATTGAGTTTATGGGGGCATTAGTTGCTGATAGAACAAAGTAATTTCTCGATAGATCATGCCGTGTGTTATACGGCGCTCCGGGTTATATCTAATGTCCCCAAATATTTGCTGTAAGCTGCGATCCATTTATCTGTCGGTCGTAAAACCTTCATGCCAGGGTGTCAATGAATTCATCGACGTACTCCATTTTCGCACAAGCATGCAGGTCCTCAGTCCGGATTCTGTCTCTCAGAGTCAAGGCAAACGCAGATAGCGGTTTTGGATCACCTGCAGTTTCCACTTATGCGTTTTAGCCGCCGAACACCAGACCGGAGCACCATAAAACAGAGCCGGCCTAATTACTGTTCTATACAGACTAACATATTAAGTCCTTTTTTGATATAAGCGTTTTTAGCTGCAATAGCTCGAAAGTGATTACTAAAGTTTAATTTTTTGTCGAATATAATGCCAAGATATTTTACTTGGGTCTTTGGTAAGATGGTTTTATTCCCTATTAATTACGAGCGGTGTGACGTCTACGTCCTTCCTCTTACTTCTTTTCTGGTGACCTTCGGCGACTGGCCGAATGTCGACAATAATTGAGTTATTTCGCATGACCCTCCGCTGGCTCCGCTCGCTACGGGGGCTCAAGAAAAGGAATCTAACCAAGTGCTAACCAAAACTAACCCAAGACATACCCAAAATCAAGAAAAAAAAAACTGTTAACATACACAACCTGATAAATAATTAAAAACATAGCTTGCACTGAGGGGATCGAGCCAGCAACCTTCGCATCACAAACACACTACCTAACCACTGACCTATCAGAAGGTTGGAAGTAATCCAGTGTACCGAGAACACATGGGTAATTCTGCCGATTCGGCCAACGTCGGGTCGCGTCGTAGAACCGACCAGAGAAGGTCAAAACAGATCGCTGTCAGAAGACGCTACTCGACTGCTAGGGACCGCACCAAATTTCTTAAAACTACACATGACTGTCAAAACAGCGACCGAAACACTGGACTCATTCTACATTGGCAATTGAAACGCGGCTGTTTTGCAGCTAGCATCACAGTGCCTGTGTTAAACGTAACGAATTTCTTAAATACGAGTACACAGATGCTGAGTATATACACGGAATCAGAGACGAAGATTACTCCTGCGTAGATGCGGCACAACCGCGTTGCGTATTTTCGCCTCGTGTAGTTTTATTCGCGTTTATGAGCCTGAGTAACCACATGCATACGTGATCAGGGATCCGTTGTACCCACGTGACTATCAGGATCAGGAGAGCGAATTGACTCTTCGTTAAGCTCAAAACGGATGAAAATTAATTTTAACTTTTTCGGTATACGTGTCCATTTGGGTGTGATCGTTGCGGCAGAGTGACAGAGAGAGATAATTTAATATTTTTTGTAGTTGCTTAATGTTTAACTGATAAAATGATACATAAATAATATAAAAATGGAAGAATCTATGCTTTATCCACAATACGGAAACAGAATTTTTGCACTCGACGCACGTTTCGCTAACCATGTTAGCATCATCAGGAGATGATTAAGACTGTCTAATCATCTCCTAATGATGCTAACATGGTTAGCGAAACGCGCATCGAGTGCAAAAATTCTGTTTCGGTATTGTGGATAAAGCTCAGTTTCAGTGCATGTTGCCGAAGGTTCCAAACCCCAACATAGTATAAATGTGGATATTGCGATTGGTTTACTCATTCTGTTTGTGAAAATTGTTTAGATTAAATTCTTACACATCACTCGTCAGTAAATAAAGAGAGGTTTCTGAGTTAAGTTTTAAGGTACCTACTTTAATAAAGTAGCAAAACTAGCAGCAGCAACTAGCAAAAAATCTATTATAAATGTAAATAAAAAAGATCTCGAAGCGCATGGCATGGCAAAACATGCGGATGCGTATCAAGGAAGTTCCATGTGAATGGGCAAAATTCAACGTGTTCGTTTCACGCATACGGATATCCGCAACGACCACAGGCTGTTTAAACGCCGAACGCCGACTGAGAGAGCGGCAAAAACGCTCATGTAGATAGCGTAATTTAAAAGCATAAGTTTTCTTTAAATAGTTCGTTCCTAGCCGCAATGTTTAAATGCCCGTGTAGAATCGGCCTTTAAAAGAGCTATGAAATATGATGATGATGATTTACTAAAACGGAGTTTTATCCGCAATACCGAACAGAATTATTGCACTCGACGCGCGTTTCGCTAACCATGGAGAGATGATTAAAACTAACTTTAAAATCTACCTAACTCTCTTTTATACTAAATGTTTGCTTAATCAAGCGAAACCAAAGGAACCAATCCAGGAATCCAACTAGTTACGCTCGATCAACCAATACAATGGACTATACGGAATAGGCCATCTATCTCTATTTAAACTATTCTTACATTTAATAATTTCCATACTTTCATATACGTCTAATAATCTCCTATCAGTTATATTATGAATTAATTTTAAATTTTTAATTGTTATTCTTTGATTATTATCAAAAGCATCATGATTGACGAAAGAAGTGTAATCACTACTGGTATTTCTAAACAAATGCCCATTAATTAGTCTATTTGTTAAGTTAGTATTGAAACGATTAACTTTCGCTATATTCTTAATTGCCTCCTTTTCATTATTAAATCTTTCTCTGCTGAAAGGAAAGTTAACCATACCACAAATTGCCCATAAACAGATACGAAAGCTTTGTCGGAATGTTTGATGTTCGTTGGCCGAAGTTTTATCGCGAGAGTAGGGGAATGGAATTTTATACCGCACCAACAATATGAAAATTATTGACGGAGACAGAAACGTACGTTTAGCGTAGAACGACCCGAACTGATTTTGAATATGCTCTAGTATTATAAACAATTGTGCCTCCTTCCACCTCGCACATGTGGATGAGGGAGGAGCTTCGCATATATTGTGTCCGCGCGTCGGCATCGTCTTTCGTATCTGTGTATGGGTATGTGACCATACGGTGTACTAAAAAATGAAAGCTGGCCAGTTCGTGTTAGTCGCAGTGGAAGGAGTCATTAGGCATATATATCGGTTAGTGGCAGTACTTTTTCTATAAATATCAAATTCTATTGTGTTATTATCGTTCCTAATTACTAAAGCATCCAAAAAAGGAAGTTGGCCATTATTCTCGACTTCATAAGTAAATTTAATAGTGGGGAAACGGTTGTTTAGTTTGGTTACAAAATCTTCGATATTAGCGGTTTTTGCGTCTAAAATCGCGAAAATATCATCCACATACCTGTACCATACCCTTGGAAAATGTTCGAACTCCTGACTGATTTCATTTTCAAATTTACTCATGAAAAGATTAGCTAAGATCGGCGATAAACAGTTGCCCATTGCCGTGCCTTCAAGTTGTTGGTAATAGTTATTTTTATATTGAAAATAATTTTGATCCATGCAAATTTTGGTTAAAGTTAAAAGTTCTTGTTTGATTTCGTTATCAAAACTATTCATCTTAAGTAATTCACCAAGGGATTGTAAGGTCTATGGGATTGGTACAGTAGGGAACAATGAACAAACATCAAACGAGATTAAAATTTCACCTTCATTAAGGTTCGTACCTTTAATTTTGTTTATGAAATGTAAGGAATTTAGTACTCCTGTAATCTGTTGCTTTATAGGTAAATTTTCAAACTGGTTTGCTAGCCACTTGAATATATTATAAGTTGGCGATCCTATTGCCGAGACTATGGGACGCATTGTTTTCCCAGGTTTATGAATATTGGGAAGATAATATAGTTTCGGCATAGTAGGATTGCTCACAGATAATTTGTATTTAATTTGATCAGAAAAGAAGGTTGCTACATTTCTTCGAAGTGTTTTTAACTTGTGTTACCATCTTAGATAACGGATTCCTTGAGATTTTGTTATAGGGCCCGGAATCGATTAAATTATCAACTCGTTGAGGAAAATATACGCTTTTGCTTAATATAACAACCTTATTACCTTTGTCAGCTTTTAGATAGAAAACATTTTTCTCCTTTAATCCCCCGATTATACTTTTTCTTTTTCCACGACGACATTTAACATTATTATTAATTACATTTTTTGAGTCCTGCATGCCCCTCTAACAAATCCTTTAGTAGAGTCAGGAAGATGTTGAATAGAGCCTTCACATATACGAATATCCGTGATCACGTATACTTGTGGACACAGGTTGACGCTAGCGGCCGCAACGCCTCCAGAGGCACTGCAAAGGCCACAGGCTGGTTAAACGCCGACTCAGAATGCGGCAAAAACCCTCATGTAGATAGTGTACTTTAAAAGCATAAGTTTTCTTTAAATAGTCCGTTCTTAGCCGCAAAACAGTTGTGCTTAACTGTCCGTGTGGAATCGGCCTTAAAAGAGATATGATGATGATGATTTACTAAAACGGATGTTGAATAGAGCTTTCAGCATCTTCCTGACTCTACTAAAGGATTTGTTAGAGAAGCATGCAGGAATCAGATATCAAAAAATGTAATTAATAATAATGTTAACTCTCGTCCTGGAAAGGAAAAATAATAATCATGGGATTAAAGGAGAAAGATGTTTTCTATCTAAAAGCTGACAAAGGTAATAAGGTTGTTATATTAGACAAAAGCGAATATTTTCAACGAATTGAT
This sequence comes from Pissodes strobi, assembly GCA_016904865.1. NCBI lineage: Eukaryota > Metazoa > Arthropoda > Insecta > Coleoptera > Curculionidae > Pissodes > Pissodes strobi. The sequence continues at coordinate 137,586 of MU184206.1, forward strand.
AATTTAATCGCATCCAGGCCCTATAACAAAGTCTCAAGGAATCCGTTACCTAAGATGGTAACACAAGTTAAAAACACTTTGAAGAAATGTAGCAACCTTATTTCTGATCAAATTAAATACAAATTATCTGTGAGCAATCCTACTAGGCCGAAACTATATAGTCTTGCCAAGATTCATAAACCATAGTCACGGCAATAGGATCGCCAACTTATAATATATCCAAGTGGTTAGCAAACCAGTTTGAAAATTTACCTATAAAACAACGGAATTCAGGAGTACTAAATTCCTTAAAATTCATAAAGAAAATTAAAGGTACGAACCTTTATGAAGGTGAAATTTTAATCTCGTTTGATGTTTGCTCATTGTTCCCTAGTGTACCAATCCCACAGACCTTACAATACTGTAATCTACTAAACAAATATCACCCTGTGGCAAGTTTGCACTTGAACTTGGAGATTGTTATATACACATTAAAGGCAAACTATAAACAATGCGAGCAATCAACGGGAGCGACTTTGAACCTTATGCATGCAATGATCATCACTTTGTTTTATATAAATACGCTACCGAACCCTCAGTTCGGCAGACTTAGTCTCACCTCCAGCTCCCAAGGGTAGCCAGTTGACGACTGCCTCCTGGGTTCTATCCGCTCCTAGAGTTAGTCATACGACTGCTTTAGGTTCCATTCCTTTCCTACCCAACCTGGTACCGGTTAGTTACTTGACGACTGCTAGGGCCAGGGGTTGCACAACCTCCATAGTAAAGTCTTGACAAGAAGTTTCTCAGAGTGTTGAGAAAGACAAGTGTCTAAATAGTCAGTTAAAAAAGTTTAGTGAAAGCTCTTAGTGCTCTTAAATAAAACCCAGCCCTTAAGAAAAACTATAAATTATAAGACAGTAAACAAAGACCTATAAACAGTACCTCAAATCGAGAAAACATGCGCACCGTAGTAATCGGGTATAATAGAATCTCATTTTCTCTGACCAATAATTGTTGTTAAAAGTTTTATCGTTAATACATTGTTATTGTTATCAGCTAAACGTGCTTACTTTATCATCTCTTCTTACCCCACGTAACGCGATCCCGGTCTACCTCAGTTACCCCCCGGCACGCTAAACAAGGCGTGTCCTCACGAGTAGAACATTCAGTGGTAGATTAAAGGAAGCATTGAGACCCCGTCATTGTACTTATCGCGACGAGGCTCTTCTCTGAGAAGTTATTCTTTAAATAAACCCGCTACCACCTAAAATTACTTGTGACAGACAATACCTTGGTGAATTATTTCAGATGAATAGTTTTGATAACGAAATCAAAGAAGAATTTTTAACTTTAACCAAACTTTGCATGGATCAAAATTATTTTCAATATAAAAATAATTATTACCAACAACTTGAAGGCACGGCAATGGGCAACTGTTTATCGCCGTTCTTAGCTAATCTTTTCATGAGTAAATTTTAAAATGAAATCAGTCAGGAGTTCGAATATTTTTCAAGGGTATGGTACAGGTATGTGGATGACATTTTCGCCATTTTCGACACAAAAAACGCTATTATCGAAGATTTTGTAACCAAACTAAACAACCGTTTCCCCACTATTTACTTATGAAGTCGAGAACAATGGCCAACTTCCTTTTTTGGATACTTTAGTGATTAGGAACAATAATAAAACACTAGAATTTGATATTTATAGAAAAAGTACTACCACCCTAACAGCACAAAGATATCCTAAAGACGCCAGGCCATAAAGATGTCATGTTCAGATATTCGAAACATCTTACAGATGTCCTGTTTACGCCTTGCGTCGTCTTTTAAACATCTTTAGAACATCGAATGTTACAAAAAACAACGTCGTAAAGACGTATTTATATGACATCTTAAAGACCTATTTCTATGACATCTTAAAGACGTATTTATATGACATTTTAAAGACGAACTTATTTTAAAAACATTTTTCCATAAATTAAAAAGATCATTTTTAGAAATATATGTAATTATCTGTTATTATCAGTAAACTAAATTACATGTTTAATGTTATTTTAATTGGTTCTTCTGCGATCTGAGGCCCTCCTTAGCCACTCCTGAATGGCAACCTCATCTTCTTTAATGGAATTTCCAAGTCCTGACTGCTCAACGGCCTCTACGTTTCGACTTTTGACCTCCGTTTCGACACTTTAAGCACGATAAACGTAACGATACAAACCACAAAGTAATACAAACTTACAAACTATCAGAGATTTAGTATAGGTTTGTTCTAGCAGCGATTTCAAACGGTTTCAAACCATCCGGAGTTTGCGCATAACGATATAAAGTTAACAGCACGGGTAATAAGTTTCGAAAAGAATGCGATAAAAAAATTTGATTTCACTCAGCCCCTATCAAAACAGTTAAAAACAAAACTACTGCTATTGACGGCCTTTGCCGCTACCTCTGTTTTTGTAGGGTTTTTCCCCTCTGCCGCACAGCCGTCGAACTGCATCAGCGGCAAGTCCGACTGTAAGCGTCGCTTATATCGCTATGCGCAAACTCCGGATGGTTTGGAACCGTTTGAAATCGCTGCTAGAACAAACCTATTATTTCACAAATTCACAAGCCGAAATCAAATTTTATCGAGAATGAACAGTTTACGCCGGGTAGCTGGTGACGCTTTGCTTTAAAATGGGAAAATGGCCGCTCCAACCTGCAACACAGAAGCAGTGTTGCCACATGAAAAACCTAAAGACTCCTGATTAATGGCAAAATAACAAATTTTACTCGCAAAAAGTGATCAAACTAGTTTAAAAAAGAGGAACCTACTAAAAAAATCAAGTGATTTTATGAAAAATTATTGCATAAATTGAAAATTAAATAAAAAATTACGATTATAAATAGAAATGTGGACGAATAAAAATTAAATTATTTGTTATATGTATAATTAAGATTATAAAGCAATTTCCATTAAACAATTTTTATGATATTTTAATTGCCAGATATCACTAATAATACACCTACAACCATTACCAAAATACCAAAATTTCGCATAAAATACCTATAAACGGCAATACTGTATTCCTTTACTGTTGTCGTTCCATTTCGTTTGTTCAAGGTCAAGAATCAACAAATACAAAGTGCTCTTGAGGCTTTAAAAAGAGGTCTTAAAGACGTCCATCATGAATCAACTTTAAGACGTCTTCTGAAAGATGTATTAAAGATGTCGTGTTTAGGTCTTCAGATGTTCAGGCATAATATGGACATAAACACGACGTCTTTGAGATGTGGTGTGCTATCTGGGCACTAACCGAAATATTCTTAATGACTCCTTCCACTGCAACCAACACAAAATGGCCAGCTTTAATTTTTTAGTACACTGTATGGTTAACTTTCCTCTCAGCAGAGAAAGATTTAATAATGGAAAGGAGACAATTAAGAATATAGCGAAAGTTAATGGTTTCAATACACTTAATAAATAGACTAATTAATAGGCATATGTTTAGAAAGACCATTCGTGATTCCTCTTCTTTCGTCAATCAGGATGAAAATACAAAATATGTCTAGATACCATATAATCCTCAGTGGGTATACTAGAGGACTCCAAAGGAGTCTTTAAGGAAGTAGGTTTAAAATTAGTATAGGTACCAAACTCAGTTCAACATTAAGAAATTATTGGGTGGTCCAAAGGACAAAATTTAAATAGTAGAAAGAAGTGGAATACCTATATGAAATTGGATGCATGGATTATAACCAAAAATATGTTGGGCAAACTAGAAGATCTATACAAACGAGAATCAAGGAACACATAGCTCATTTAAAATATGGTAGAACAGAAAAATCTAGTGTTGCCGAACATGCATTTGATAATATTCATAGAATAACAATAAAATTAATTCATAATATAACTGCTAGGAGATTATTAGATGCATATGAAAGTACGGAAATTATTAAATGTAAGAATAGTTTAAATAGAAATAGAAGGCCTATTCTGTATAGTCCATTGTATTGATTGATCGAGCGTAACTAGTGGGATCATCTCCTGATAATGCTAACATCATATATACGTTTTAGTGCATTTTGCCGAAGGTTCCAAACCCCAACATAGATGATGATGATGGAACAATTTTGACGCCTGGCGTCAGCGTCAGATAGTGATGGATGAAAACCGCCATTACAATATATTTAACGTTGAAGTGCCATAGTGTTTTTTGACGAATTATTTAGATTATTTGGACTATTTTTCGGTGGAAATCGTTAAAATAAGGTGTGCTGTGTACGGTTGCCATGCAGACAAGGAATTGAAAATATGGAAACATTTATGTAAACGTTCTGATACTTTTAATGTTAAGTATGCCCGTATTTGTTCAAAACACTTAAGTGAGAGTAATTACGAGAAAAACCTTAAAGACGAGTTGCTTGGATACACCACCAAAAAATTATCGGCCCCTCAACAAAGGAAGCAATTCTGTCGAAAAACTTGCCAGATAAATCGAACAAATTTGTTAGCAGTTAATCAAGAAAAGAACGCCTTGAAACAAGAAAAATTAGGGAAATTGTTGGAAATGTTCTAAAAGGGCGAGTTGTCATGATATTTTATTAATTATCATGCATATTGAATGTGTTATCTAAATCTATTTGTTATTTTGTTGTAGCTTGGGTTGTAGTATGTTAGGTAATGTAGCCTTGTCTTGTCAAGGATTCTGCATGACTCTAAACTTTATTTTTCTATTCAATATCAAATAATACAACACCTACCTAGATAAGTGTGTTTAACAACTTTTTTGTGTTATAGAGTTATTGTCAGTCGTAATCATTACGTAAAGTAGGCATGCGCGTAATAACAAGGTCATCATCTCAATCACAATGACATGATATCTAGTATAGGTAAAGTAAGCAATGATCTATTTTCAATTAGTAGCTAAATATAAGAAACCTTAACCTCTCTTTGTTTCAATAAATTTCAAATAAGATTATACCAAGAAGTCTTTAAATTATGACCTTTAACTCCTTTTTCCGTATACTACCATTACAAATTTTAATGCGCACCAAAAATTCAACACGACTGTATCATGGAGCTTGACCAATAACGCATGGTCCTCAGTTTACCCATGTCGTTACAGTGCAATGAATTGCTTCCAAGTGTCCAAGTGGTATTGTGGTTCAGTGGTTAGATGGTAGGTTTGTGATACGGCAGCCCGGGTTCGATTCCCGTCGATGTTTCCTTTTATTTTTTTTAGGCTATGTTTGTAAAGGGTTTCTTTTCTTCATTTTGGGCATGCCTTGGGATATTTTTGGTTAATTTTTCTTGGTTGCGCTCCCGTAGTGAGCGGAGGGCCATGCGTGAAGTGGAATATTAGACATTCTAAAATAATAAACAAACCCTCTAAAGACGGCCGGCGTCTCATGCGTCGGATATCCGACGGTACGGTACGAAAATTCAAGGGGCATATCATAATTTACTGCAAGAAATGCGGTTGACCGATCAACGAAAAGTGTTTTAATTATATTAAGATGTCAAGTGACACTTTTCACCATCTGCGGGAGAAATACTTGCTCTAATATTAAGGTAAATCGGGCATGACGTATTAAACAAATTTCGATTTTAATAAATGAAATAATAAAAATTTATCATACGTGCAATACTTAAAACGAAAAACTCTCGGTTATATTGAAGAGAACAAAAATACAGGGGTCCAAGAGAAGCAGTTTTAAGTTGGTTAGTTAAACAAACATATTTTGTGGGTCATCTCTAATGTCATACTCCACAAATTTCGGATCCGAAAATCGGATGCATGTGACTTGCATGATTCTTGCTCACGAAAATTAAGGCTTTTTCGGATATCGGACGTCGGAAATGGGATGCATGGGACGCCGCCTTAAATAATAAACAAACCAAGTCATTGCGTTATTGGTCAAGCTCATTAGTTGTCGTGCTGCGGCTAGCTCCAGTAAGTATGTAGTATGTATGGTCCCATAGAAACACGAGAGTACATCCACCCCACAGTTCCGTTATGAGTCTTAATTAAACCAATAGGAATGCACAAAAGTGACAGTTAATGAGCGGAGCTAAATAAGTGAGGAAAAATGCATTGCCCTTCGCTCAGTAGAAGTTTCCCGGACTCCGGCCACAGGGCCTCAGCGTTGTGCACGCATTACATTGTTGACAAACACCCTATCTTTATGGTCCGGTGAATTGATTTTAAGTGGTCTCGTAGCTAAACAAGACGTTGTCAGGACCGGGTCACAGGGCTTCAGAGTTGTTTTACATTTCATTTTCACTTCAGGTTACCAAACAAAACACAACCAAAACCAACCCAAATTTAAAACGAGAAACATAACTTTGAAAAAAATAAAAAAACATCGACTGGAATCGAAAACGGGTCGCCGTATCACAAACACAGCATCCAACCACTGAGCTACGAGACCACTTGAAAGCAATTTCGTGGACCATAAAGACATGGTGTTTGTCAAAAATCTAATGCGCGCGCAACTCTAAAGCCCTGTGACCGGAATCTCGTAAACGTCTACTGTCAAGTCACGGTCTGATCACGGTCCGGTCGCAGCAGTGTTACCAGGTGTACTGTTTTTACCGTAGATCTACTGTTTTTGGCCTTTGGCTACTGCTACTTCCTTAAAGATAAATTCTACCGTTATTTAAAGAAGAACAGAACACTTGATTAAACATGCTAAAATTACAAAAAAAAATAAAAATTTAAGTAGAAATCTTAAAATTCTAACATAACATTTTAAATAAATCAGCTGAAAAAAATATCATTACAGTTTAATTATTTTTTGCAGTGGGATTACGTTGTTATTTTTGTGCAGGTCTAAAAGATGGCACCACCACCACAAATTCTGTATATACATATAAGGCTAAACACATCACATAGTGAAGCGGCGAGCAAAGCCGCGATGAAAGAGAAGAGCAAGGCGGCGAATTTAACAAAATGAATACAAGTTAGGGCGTACATAGTAAGACGTACTGGAGCGAGTTACTCGCTCTGTAATACTCGAGCAAAGCGACGCGTTTAATCAATTTTGATTTCTCTGCTCGAATCGTTGTCCGAATTTGTCATTATAAAATGGATATTGAGGCATTAATCAGTAGCATTTTTGTAAAAAATGCTTTATGGGACAAAAAAGACTTTTTCTATGTTGATTCCTTCCACATCAATTATAATATTATGTAAAATACATATGCATTTAATGATGCTATCTGCCAAATCTGGACACGTTTCTATGGGCTTCCAAAGAATACGAAACTTAGCGTTAATTATTCCAAATGTACCTACATTCAATGACACGTCGCGTGCACGAGAAAGACGCATATTAAAATATTCTTTTTGAACATCCGAATTACTCCTATTGTAAGGTTTCATCAAATTTTTTAATAGTGGATAAGCTTCATCCGCGATAAAAACGTACGGTGCAACAATTTCAGTATTCGGCAATGCAGTATCTAGAGGAATGTTAAGTTGTCCGTTTTCCATTAAATAGAACAGTGATGAAGAACGGAACGTACCCCCATCACTCTGCTTTCCATATCCACCAACATCAATTGTTACAAATTTATAATTTGCGTCAGCCACACCTTGAAGGACTATAGAATATTTTTTTTTATAGTTATAGAACATTGTTCCAGAATGAGGAGGACATTTTAATCTGATGTGTTTTCCTAGGCAATTGGGGAAATTCCATTTTTCATAAAACTCTTACTTATGTTCGAGTTTTTCCCAAATATAATCAAACGTTGATATATTCATACGAAAATATGAGTAGAATTTTGGATGTTCATGGAGTTCCTTGTATAAATGATGAAATTCACCAAGTAAATTTCTGCTTTGATTTATTTCGTGAACACTGCACCGTCTGGTTTTTTCTCTTTTTGTTCTTTAACAAATACCATATTTTTAGGGAAGCATTTTCTGTCAATAACAAATCCATGTTTAACATACCTACCTTATTACTGCTCAATCTTAAACTCCTCACTATGTGTTCATCTACTCTTTTATAATTGCGCGCATCTGAACTGCGCGGTGATAAAAGAAATGCAGTCACATAGTGGAGCGGAGAGCTGAGAGTTAAATTAATATGGATTTGTATCTAACAGAAAGTTCTGCTTTGAAAATTTGGTATTTTCGTCGAAGAATCAAATTTATTAGAGGTTGCAATATTCATGAAATTAATAAGAGTAGACACATACATGGAGAGTTTCATCATTTATATAAGCAACTCCGTGAACATCAAGAAAAGTTTTTTTCGTATTTTCGGATGAGTATTTCAACTTTCGACTATATATTAAATAAAATTGAACACAAGTTGCTGCAAAAAAAGGACAAACTTTATTCGTAACCCCATCAATCCTACAGAGCGTCTAGCAGTAACATTAAGGTAAGTGAATTATTTTATAGTTTTTATTAATAGTTATTTAAGACGAAATACAGGTACATAAAGGTAGATAGGTAACATAAATATCTATACATAATAATATAATCTATGTATTGAGTACATACGATACGATATCTATCTATACAGTATTTTCTTCCGAAAAATTGCTCACATATGAAGCAGCTGATGGTGGATTGGAGTAGTAGGTGTGATTTACATTTTCTAATTCCACGATTTGTGAGAAATTGACTTGTGCATGGGAAACGCTTTGAGCTGCAGGTGCCCCTGGAGTGTCCACAAATTGATTTGATTGACGCCTATATGCAAAGTTATAAACAAGCTCTTGCATTTTCATTCTTAATGGCATTTTTTGTTCTGGTGAAAGTGTACGGATATGGGGCAGTAGACTTTGAAAAAAGCACTCATCTTCATCGAAAACTTTTTTTTTTCATTTTCCATAATTTTCAATTTATTTTCTTCAATTCTGATTAAGGCAACTCCAACATCATCATTTTGGTATTTTTTAAAACGTTTGTTAGCATTATTGGAGGGCGTACGTTCACTGATTTTTTCTCTTATTGTTTTATTACCTGTGCAGCAGATGTTGAAGCATCAAATTCACTTGTCTCTGGTAATATGTTGCCCACTAATGGTGAATTATCAGAGATACTGGATCCATTCAAATCTTGGGTATCTGATTCAGGAGACTGATAGTTTGTGTTGTCAATAACAAAATGATCACGCCCATCAAAAGGTAAATTTCCGGTATTTTGTCGGGGCGTAAACTGGTCTTTCAGAAAAGAAAGACTGTCAAAATACTGCCAAGATGATTTCCAGGTGGATTGAGATGCCCCATCCCCAGAGCGATTGAGTGGCATTTTTCTTAATTCCTTGCGGAACGAATCTCCATTTTCCTCTAACCAGATTTCCTGAAAATAAAAACATTTTTACAAACATTATACGCACATATTTTACTTACTAAAATTTTACTATTTAAGTAATTTTTATAACACTTGTGTATCTAAATTATTTTATTGTTTTAGATATTTGGCCACAGGACTGTCTTTTAAAAGTTTGGGTTTCACTTTCCGAATGGGTGCAACAACTGTATCATTAATTGTTCAAGAGACTGTAAAAGCTATATGGGAAGTACTACAACCTGTGCACATGAAAGTCCCCACAGAAGATATGTTTAAAAAGACAGCTGAACAATTTTAGGAGAAGTGGAATTTCCCAAATTGCACCTAGCTACTGACGGAAAGCAGATCCGATTAAAATGTCCACCTCACTCTGGGACTATGTACTTTAATTATAAATCTTTTTTTTTTTATTGTTCTTCAAGCTGTTGCCGATGCAAATTATAGATTTAGTATTATTGATGTTGGAGGATATGGAAAACAGAGCGATGGTGGCACTTTCCGCTCTTCATCCCTTTTTCAGTTATTAGAATGCGGGCATCTCCATATTCCTCCAGATAAAGCGTTACCGTTAACTGATACTGTAGTCCCCTATGTTTTTGTTGGCGATGAAGCCTATCCGTTATTAAAAAACTTACTAAAACCATACAGTAGAAGAAATTTGGATGTTAACAAGGAATATTTTAATATGCGTCTATCTAGGGCAAGACGCCTTGTTGAATGTGCCTTTGGAATAATTAATGCTAAGTTTCGAATTCTTTGAAAGCCAATTGAGACATCTCCAGAATTGGCAGATAACATTATAAAATGCATTTGTATTTTACATAATATAATAATTGACTTAGAGGGCATAAACGTACAAGATGAAACAATAGAACCTCCTAATTTAGAGAACGTAATTGAACTCAGACACAACAACAGATTTACCGAAAGTGCAAATATAGTTAGGGAAGCATACAAGATTTATATATGTCAAAATAGAATTTAAATGTAATTGGTTAAGTTTTATATAATTATTGAAGGAATTTTCTCCAAAAACCAGAAAAGAATTATATTTGTGAAATTATTCTGGTTTTTACTAAATAACATAGGGTCTGTCTTATAAAGATAGGTAATGATTGTTTAGGAGAGATAATTATGAATTTGGAAAAAAACTCTTCAATTAAATAAATATAAATACATATGTACATATTTAAATAACAATATATATATTAGATACTTACTCGTTAAGTTCATTTCTTCTGCGACACTATCCCATAACTTATCCAATACATAACGGTTGTGATGTTGTCGATCTGTTTGATCCCAAAGAGGATTTTTAACAAAAACTGCACTAATAAGTTGCTCTACATTCATTTTGTCACAAATGCCGATCAGCGATAAAAGCGAAGAAATCAAACTTGCTTGAAATCGTCGCTCTGCTCTTTGGAAGGCAAGCCGCCGCATCGCCGCTTTGCTACCCACTTTGCGCGGGTCAATTAAGAAACACGTGTTTGTTTTCGGCGCCTTTTGCTCGCCGCTCCACTATGTTTTCAGCCTTAGGGATTATTCACCGGCTCGTTCTTTGAATCGTTTAAACGTCATTAGCATTCTACTACTTGTGTGTCAGCTTGTTAGTTGTTTATTGTTAGTATTAAATTATTATTTGACGCATTGATGCAATCAGAGAATCACGTGATTTCGCAGCTTGATATTTTTTTCACGTGGTAATTTTCATTTAGTCATATCAATTTTGTTGTTGTGGTTGTGGTTAAGATAAAATGGACAATTAACTAATAGAATTTGTTATTTGGCAGGGAATATCAGAGGAACTACAAAAAAAAGTCAGTACAGCTTAGTACAGTTAAGTAAATATTAAACAAACATATATTCTAATTATTCAGATTTTATTAAACATAAAATAATTATAAGCGTTATAAGATCATTTACCGTTCTACGGCACTATGTTATATTAGCCGCTTCTGATTGATGGGTTAACGTCACATTAGAGTATTGTTAACTGTTCACACATGGCCCTCCGCTCGTTTCGGGGCACAACCAAACAAAACTAACTTAAACTAATTCAAATTTAAAAAAATATACAAACATAACCTTAAAAAATAAATAAAACATGCCTTGCCTCCCGACGGGAACCGAACGTGGGTCGTCTGTATTGCAAATCTACAATCTGACTACCAGCACTAACAAAGTGACGTTAATCCACCAATCAGAAGTGGCTAATATAGAATAGTGCCGTAGGACTGTATAGGATCTATAATGACGAGTGTCTCGCGAGAGCTTTACTTTGGCTGCCGTCAAACGAATGTTACAAACTCGGATACAGACATCAAATTCATTCAAAGAAGGGGGATTTCTTTGTGAATGTATTCGCGGAAACATATGCAAGCTGCTCAAGAAAAAAACTGTTTGCTAACCAAAAGTAACCCAAGACATACCCAAAATCAAGAAAAAACTGTTTAAAAACTTAACCGTAAAAAATGAAAAAAGCAACAGGGTTTGAACCCGAGCCGCCGCCGATAGCCACAGAATTGAGACCTAACCATCTATACCTCTAGACCACAACGGCTCATGCTGCAAATTGATTGCATCACGAAGACATCGAATGAAATCGCTCGAGTCAACGCCACCTACACTAGATGGCGTTGGAGACGCTTTTACCTTGACGGCAGCCAAAGTAAAGCTCTCGCGAGACAGTCATCTATAATGCTAATTATAAGACCATGAGCATCAAATATAAAATAATATTACAAATATGATTAGCTTGACAACTAACTGTTCCGGTTTCAGAATTAAAGTACGTTTTCAGTCTTCCTTACATTAAATGCCGCTCTTTGAGCATTACCTCCTTGCCTAGGTAAGTCACTTAGAATAGTTTCTTGTTCATTTAGATTTTTGTCATTGCTTCAGGTTCAGGTCTTATAGAAGTATTTCCACGAAGAAAATTATTTAAAATGCAAGTTGCTAAAATAATGTGTTCAACCTCGTTGTGAATTAATTTTTCTTAAATAGAAAGAAAATTTTTGTGCCAGTATTCCAAAGGAATTTCCAGTAATCGTTGATCCCAGGAGAGGAGATAATTAAAAATTCATTTAGTTACATCATTATCTGCTTGCAATTCAGAATATGGCCTCATTAGAAAAATTTGCCGGTTTCGCAAAACCACAATAAGACAGACTGCGGAGAATGCAAAAAAAAATGGAAATATGAACATAATTTTTCTATTTTGTTTCCATATATGAAAGATAAGGGACCTCAGACTTCACTAGATAATGTACATGATTTGAGTGGTGAAGAGGATTTGAGAGACGATAATTCTACAATTGATGAAAGAAATACGCAAATGTTCAACGCAAGCCACCAAATCGAGTCGATTTCTGGTAACAGCAATTTGGCTTCACAATAAAAAACCAATGATCACATTTTCTCCTAGAGACAAACATTTGGCAAAACAAAATTTTTAATAAAGTTTCTGAAATAGAAGCAACATGCTTAAATTACGAAAATCCTGAAGGCGCCCAACCTGCCTGCCCAACCTCAAAATCAAAATTTAATATGTATTCTTTCATATTCCTTGGCACCCACAGATGAAAACTTTTCTCCATATTAAACAATTCCTTTTGATGGCTTTAGAAATTGTTTCATTTAGTACAAAATATGTTTGCTATATGTTTAGTGTAATAAGTTCAATAAATAAATATTTATTTATTAATTATAAATGATCTTTACTTTCACTTACTTTCAATTTCTCGATTGGTGTGATGGGTTCTCTAAAAGTCGTATTGTTTTTAGTTTTCTGTCATTTTATCCAATATGTAATCAAACTGATCTGCGAAAATACTGATAAAATAAAGTAAAACTTTGTATCATCGTCCATAAGTTCCTTGTATAATGTCGCGACCTGCTTTTGTTTGTCAGATTGTTATAAACCTTTCCTGGCGAGCGGAAGCAAAAAAGGTTATGTATTTAAATATTTAGGACCCTGGGAGCGATATCAAAGCCTAAATAGGAATTGGTAATGATAATATTCTTCATTAAAAGTAAACGCTGGTGTGATGGTCGGGCCATTGTACCCGATTTAATTGAAGAAATGTAAAACTTTTTATTTAATTTTAATCGTTCAAATAAAAAAAATAAATACTGGAAAAGCTATTTACCCTTGAACTATAATTCCAATAACCGGTAGGAAATTCAACGTTCAATAGACTCGGTTTTGCGCGCGGACCATTCCCCACTTAATTCAGCATTTATGCAGATTCCCCCGAAAACCTCGATAAAAAGAAATCCGTTGGTCGATAGGCGTTGCCAGTACTGTTCGTCACTAAAGTCGAAGACCCGAGCGGACTTTTTAGCTTTACCTTGGAAAACAATTGAATGACCTCAAGTCGGTCCAGAGTGGAAAAACCCAGTTAAAACGCGAATAGCCGTTTTCAGCGGAAAATAAGCGTCTTGCGTTATCGCCAACATTTTAATTGCCGCAGGCAAAATTCCAGGTATTTCTGAGAGAACACGTCTCGAAAGTTGTGTATTATCACGCGTTTCTTAGGTGGACGGAGATTCTGGAATTTTTCTGGGGGACAAAACGCGTTAAAAATCGAGCTATAAAAGCATGACGATATCGAAGAAAAATCAGTCTTATTCCAATTAACAATTGTAGTCGCTATGCCGAATTTTATTTAAAAAGTTTAAAAAGGTAAATTAATAATTTTGTAGTCGATAATATGGTCTTAGTTGTCACCAGACCGAGAGTAGTGTCTTTCAGTTTAAGGGCTCGTGGAAATAACGAAGTAAATACTTAAATTCATGTCAACGGTTTGAAAAGTAAAGTAAAGTAACGTGGTGGAAACTTCATCGTCGATAAGATGTTCAAACACGTGAAAATGGAGCAACGGCGGCAGGTTCCGAGTTATCATTAAAGACAGACAGTAAGTTTAGTTTTAAGTTATAATGTGCAAGGTGCTTGTACATTTGAAAACATTTCAAGTGTGTTTGCAAGAAATTCATGAGTTTTTCGGTAAAATATTTCAGTGCTCGAGTTAGACAGTAGATTTACTCTTGAAACATAAAGTGTAGATTGCTAGTATATTTGAAAACATTTAAAGTGTCTGTTTGCAAGAAATTCATGAATAATTCAGTAAAACATTTCAGTGCTCAAGTTAGACAGTAAATTCAATCTTAAAGCATAAAAATTGCCAGTATATTTGAAAACCTTTATTGTTGACTGTTTGCAAGAATTCATGAGTTTTCAGTAAAACATTTCAGTGTTTGAGTTGTAACGAGATACTCGTCACATGGTTTTTTCATGTTTAAAGATTTCTGTATTGCAAAGTGATTTTTATGCAAATATCTACATGCGATTTGGTTTCGGTAACGCGAGTTACCGATCGGTAACCCGCGAGTGGGACCGGTATTAAAATCGAACGGCCAACGTAGCTTGGTCTTCGATCTCGAGTCAAGGTGAGAGCCCATTTTTATTTTTGTCGGATGTGATTTGATTTTTGCACATTCCGTTTTTAAGATATCGAATTTGTTTCTCTGTTTTAGGAGTGTCTTATGACATTTTTCAGATAATAGAGTGATTTTCGAGGCTATGATTTAGTCAACAATATTTTTAGTTAGATTTTTAATATCTATGTTTATAAATTGGATTCTTCATTCATCCTGGCCATCTAGGCACTTTTTATAAAATATTGTTGAATAAATGATCTTATTGGTCCCTTTACTGAATATGATTTGATATATTTATCGTGAATTTCGTTAACTCTTACAGGAATATTTAACTGCGTAGGTGAAGTTAGCAAGGCGAATTTCTAACGAACCTCACTTTATTACCGATTTCTGTTGGACTTTTATGTTTTTAGCTAATTCCTGGCTCCAATCCGCCACTTTTAAAAGTTAATTTAATTAACACAGGCCCTTGCCAAATTTGGGAAGAGACGGATGGGTGGCCAATAGACCTTCAGTTCACTGCCGGTGGAGGATTTGGGAAACCCTACTTTCTAAGAGTCTAGGGTGAGTTTCTCTTTTATTATTTCTAATTTATGAAATATAATATTGAATTTCTTTGAGAACTCACCTTGGATTTTTATTTCTTTTCTCTACCGACAGTCGACGGTGAATTTATATATTTTTGTAAACCTAGCTCCTTGCTAAACTTATAACTAAATTTCCTTTGTTTATTTTGCTTGTGGCTCGTAATGCTCACCTTGACGAGAGATTTGAGAACAATTGACATTTGGTGAAATGTCGATAAGCTTTGTATTATGATCTTAGCATGTACAGTTTTCTTTATGCATAAATTTGACTTGGGAAGAATTTGCATAATTATTAATTTACAATTTTTGAAGTAATCATAATTTTCTATCAATTTTTGACTAGTATTTTGCTTATTTTTAGAACTTTTCTCTTAAACAAAGTTTTTGGGGACTTTTCATTTATTTTGCACTTATTTAAAGGTGTGCTTAAGTCAGATTTAATCATTTTCTTCTTTAGTATATTTGAGTATCAGATTCGTTGATGAATCTTGTATCTTTGATCATAGTGTAATCCTTCATTTACGAATCTTCTATATTTTATCATGGTTTAATTCTTCATTTACGAATCTTGTATTTTTGATCCTAGATTTAATTCTTAAGATATAGAGTTTGATTTTGTTTGCTAACATTGTTTAAATTACTGTTCATTATTTTTTTTATTCCTTATTTTGATATCAAACAATATTCTGGTCTAAAACAACTTTTTCTGTTTGCATATTCTCACGAAAATTGGCCGAAGAGCTTGGATTGATAGTCAAACATCAACCGAGTGTACCATTGCAGCATTAGACATATCAGCTGTACAAGACGTTTTTTTAGTCCTCTGGTGTTATCCTTACCCCTAAAGGCCTAACAAATAACAGGCAACTGGAGAAAAAGGAACGAGGCGAAGAGAAGTGTATCCAACCAGGGTTGAACGTCTAATCTAGCTAAGTATTCTATTTGCAAACCTGAATATCGCTGTAAAGACCAGAATCTTTGAGTTATAACTAATTTCAATTATTGATATTTTATTTGTTTTTTTTTACTCTAAAGTCTAACTTATTAATGTAATTTCTCAAACTCTAAAAAATTTGTTTATTCAAGTTGCTATTTAAATTGTTAATTTTTATTGTATTTATTTAAATAAAATTATTGTAAATTTGTTTTTAAGAACATCTTTTATTTCCGGTAAGAAACAAGATTCTGCAGTTCTCAACGTCTATCAAGTAATTTTTGTCAGTGTTTAAGCTTCTATTGGTAATACTTGACGGTTTCTTTGAGAATTGAGGAATTTCTGGCGCCCATGAGAAATACATACTAATAAGTAAGTAGAATTTGCGATCAATCTATACTAGCCGGCAACTTAGTAAATTTCCAAAACATCAGGAACTTAAATCGTTACAAATTGGCGACCAACGTGTTTTTTGGAAATTTTTGTTAGCTGATACTCAGGTATTTGGTTATCTGGTCCTTACAAAGTTTTTCGTTGTTTACTATTTGATTTTTATTATTGCATTCTATGGAATGTGTTTATCGTAAACTATCTAATTTACTTTTAGAAAAAGTAAGAGTTGAGCAAATTCGTAGGAATCTTTTACCGTTTTATGTAATTCAGTTGGCTTTGGTGGAAATAAATACTATATCTGAACTCACTACTTTGTGTAAAAGATTGGAAGAATCTACATCATGGTCAGGTAGATACAAACCTCCTTCTTCAGATAAATCAGGTCTGTTAGAACCCGAATTAAGTGTGGTCACTCCTGACTCTTCAACTGGTTGTGGTTTTCAATATGTTTCTAATACTTCTGGCTTAGATAGTGCTAAATCGTGTTGGAATTGTGATGGAGTAGGGCACATTTTGCAAAATGTCGTTGCCTTGAAAGAATTTTTTGCTATGGTGTGGTAAGAGAAATATCGCAAAAGATAAATGTTTTTAGTCCTCAAAGAAACGTGAATCCAGGTCGCGGTACTCCCCAAACGAATATCGTCACCACTCAGAATCAAGACGAAGGCTCAACGTCACAAGAGACAAATGTGAAAAAGACAAACAAAAAGAAAAGCGGCACAAAACAGTAATAGCAAGAATTACACAGGAATGGCAAATATGGTTAGGTGTAGTAAAAGATTTTTTGAATTCTCAAAATAATGCGTCTGTTAGTCCGATTTTCTCAAGGAAAGATAACGATACCCGACCATATGTAACAGTATGTGCGAATGATGTAAATATTTTGGCTTTGGTCGATAGTGGTTCGAACAACTGCATCTTGGGTTCAGCAGGTTTTTCGCTTCTTAGAAAATTAAATTTAAAAATAAATTATGATTCTATTCTTAATGTATTTACTGCAAATGGCAAAATGCAAGATTATTTGGGATATGTAACCTTACCAATCAGTTTAAATGGGATTTGTCGTAACATTAAAGTCTTAATCATTCCTAGTGTCATTCACGAACTAATTTTAGGAATTAATTTTTAAAAAAATTTTAAAGTTAAAGCCGATTTTGATAGTTTAACTTATGACAGTTAAATCTTAAATTGTAGTACAATAAGTTCAATTTTAAATAAAGATGAT
>MU184207.1:0-23480 GCA_016904865.1 Pissodes strobi
TCATCTCCTGATGATGCTAACATGGTTAGCGAAACGCGCGTCGAGTGAAAAAATTCTGTTTCGGTATTGTGGATAAAACTCTGTTTTAGTGCTATTCTATAACTGGATTCTCACGTAAGCGTGCTGAGTATACTGTTTAAGTGTGTCCAAACTTTCTGTAATCGTTCGCTGTTTATTTTTTATTCTGCTTTCAGTGTATTTTAATATTTTCTTTGATCTGTTTCAATTTATATACTACGTTAGTCTTCTTATGTCCTCTCAACTTTGCTATTGTTTTCAATTCTCCTCTGCGATTTAAATGTGTTGGTTGTTTTTGAAATTCGGTTTTTGTGTTCTCAAGTTTTCTATCTGTTACATGTTAGTACTGTTTAGGCGATGGCATATATTACTGTTGTTAAACTTGGGTCTATTTCTCTTTTCAGTTCTTGTTTGATCTCGAAAATGTTTTGTAGTTGGTTGTTTCAAATCTTCATTTGTTGTTGTTCTTCTACGTAGTCTTGCTGTACTATTGGTGATACGGGTGATTGCCCCTGCTTATGTATTGTTTGTTGAAGTGTGGTTGTTCTTGCTGCTTGCTGATCTTGCTCGTTGTATGGTATTATATAGATTCACCCACCGCCCCACACTTCCTACACTCATCCTCTACGTCAAGTCTTAGACAATGATTTTCATAGTTGCGAGTCCTGATAACTCTGTCCTGGATGGCCATGAAGAATCCTTCGGTTTCTGGGTAGAGGTAACCGGCGCCGAGCCATGCTAGTGATGTCGGCTTATCGACGTTGTCCGCTTCTAGACTTCTTGGAAACTTACCATGTAAGGCTGGTTCCATCTAGGTGGCATGATCTTCTTGCCTTGAGCTCATGTCGAACTCGAGATTGCGGTGTTGTAGATTCAGTAGCGTATATCTTCGATCCTCCTGGGCTGCCATTCTCATCAGGCCATCTTCGGATCTTGGCAATTGGTGCCGTATGTTCTTCTCCTGGGTCTTGCACAACTTGTAGATGTTCATCATACCTCGACCGCCGCTCCTTGAAAAATACCTCTGGATATCTTGACTTTACCAGCGTTGTTGTTGCTGACAAGGATATTGGCGATAACGCATTATTATTATTATTATTATTATTATTATTATTATTATTATTATTATTATTATTATTATTATTATTATTATTATTATTATTATGTTCAATGGCATCCAAAGTCGCCTGATCCAAGTCCAATTAATTTGTTCTTGTTTTTAGGGTTTATAAGCAAAGGTATGGTCACACCTTAAGAATGCAGTTAGGGAAGTTAGTAATAAAACAGATGGCAGAACCTTTTAAGAAGCAGTTCGCACCATTCAGAAACTAAGTCAAAATGCATTGAAAACTAAAACTTTTTTTTGAACATCTTCTAAAAAATAATGTTTTATTACAAGTAGATTTGTAAAACTAACTTCATTGTCTGTTTATCTTTCAACTTAATTGTATGCCCTTTATAACTCCGCTATGGAGAAATAGTATATTATTTTATATGGAGGAAAAGTGATACTTTTCATGGCGCGCTTGTGTGGTAATAGAGAGCAAGCCATGAAAAGTAACTTTTCCTCCAAATAAAATATGCTGTTTTTTCTTCAGATGTCGACAAATTAGTGCAAAAACATCTCTTTTTAATAGTAATAATAATAATTATTAAAGATGTGAGTTCGCAAGGCGTAGACCGGTGTCGGTGAATAGGCACAGGTTGTTGCTATAGTTATGTAACATAAAGCTGTCAGTGGACACTGTCAACAATAATTATTTTTTTAAAATCGCGTCTCCGATTGCGTTTTAATTCCGTATTGATAAGCAGTTATTGAGTAAGTTCGATTAAATAATAACCAATTTGTTCCTAAATTAGGGATTTTTAGAAATGCAGTGGACAAATTGAGTGATAAATACAAATTTTAGTTTAATAAGTATCTATGTTGCTATGACAACACTTTTACCTCCGCCGGCGGAAAAGTGAAAAGTAAAGCTCCGGCCGAGGAAAAACGAAACTTCACGGCCGCCTACACAGTCAAGTAATGACGGATTTACTGACGTTTGAAGAAAAAAGTTATTATAGGGATTTACAGGTAAAAAAATGGTATTTCATTTTAAACAAAGGTATTCATATTAGGAGCAGTTAGCACCATTCAGAAACGAAGCCAAAATGCATTGAAAACTAAAACTTGTTTTTTGAGCATCTTCTAAAAAAATCGTTTTATTGTAAGTAGATTTGTAACTAACTTTATTGTCTGTTTATCTTCCAACTTAATTTTATGCCCTTTATAACTCGGCTATGGAGATAAATTTATAATAGGCATTTACAGGTAAAAATGGTATTTCATTTAAAAAAAATGTATTCTGCATAAAAAAGCGATATTCAAGCTTTTTTATTTTTCCTCTTAATCAACATTAAAAAGTCTACTAGTTTGCTAATTTATATACAATCAAAGACATTTGAAAAGTCAGTTTGCAGCCGTTTTTAAAATGGAAAAAACCGTGAAATTAGTGTGTTTGGAAAGTTAAGATAATTCCACACTCAGTCTGTATGAGCGCAAGGCTCATCATATTTATTTATGCTAATCACACTAAAACTTTCGGAAAATTCTCTGGTTATATAAATCAGTTCTAATATTCTGATAGTAATTTCCAATGACTCAAAGAAAAATAAACCTCTACTATAAGTAATCAATGCTGCCTAAGCCTAAGGTACATTTTTCTTTGGCTATTTATGTTCATGTAAACAGGCAGAACATTACTTCTTTGTATGTATACGTGTAGTGTGTAGTGTGGGTGGAAGCATTGAATCTAATTCAGACTTATACAGGATGTTTCTTTTCTTATTTGTATTTATAGATATTTATGGTTTTGCGACAGTAGGAATTTAAAATTATGAGAAAGGTAAGAGCATATGACGAGGAGAGTTATGTTGCAAAAATAGGTGCTAAGATATTACAGTTTTAATATTTTTTACTTAAAATGTTAAAAATAGTAATATTGTGACGTATATAGACATCTATGTTAATTTACAAAGTCAAATTTAAAAAAAAAATCATTTTTTTAAAAAAAATCAGCTGATAAATATTAATTATAGAAAAACTGATGAATGCAATTGTAAAAATAAATAAAAGCTGTTTTTTAGTAAAACAGCTCAGTCTAGTTCGGTCTCCAAATTATCTTTTCTTAAACTAGTCAATATAAAAAAAAATTGCGTGGAGTACTCTATTTGCGATGTTCACGCTTATTTTAAATTTTCCTGCCACTACACTACTACTTTGAGGTAAAATAACCTACAAGTCTCGCTTCGAATGTCGGGAATACCGCAAAAATCAGGGAAGTCACGAAATATTATTAATCAAGCTTCAGGGGAAGTCCCGCAAAATTTCCCATATTTGCACGGTTGTTATAAAACGTTAACTGAATTTGTTGTTATGGCAGTGGCACACACACTAAAGGGAGATTCTATGGCACTCGACGAGCGGTGTGTGCGAAGATGTCGATTGACACGTTTCTTGAATAGAGGTTGTAGTTAGGAGGAAACAGATGTCCTAGGAGTGAGTTCCACAGTGATGCAGTGCTCCAGACAAAAGAAGCCTTCTAAATTGATGTTCTCGGTGTTTACAGTTGTACGACGAACGGCTGCACTCTTGCCGGCTGTCGTGACTGTCTGACAGGCGTTGCTGGGAGCGAGATGAGGCGGGCAAAATCCTGGGAGCATCTGCCTTGAAAGTATTTGTAAAATAGGGAGATCTCGGCCACATATCTGCGGTGTTCGAAACTATCCAGATCCCGAGTAAACTCTGGGTCGCCAACGAGACGCACAGCTCTCTTCTGAATGGAATCCAGCAGCAGAGCAAGAACAGCTCCTGCAGTTTTTTGTTGTTTGTTTTGGTCATGCCAGGTCATATTGCTGTTGACCGAGACACCTAGTAGTCCGATTGACGAGGATGAAGGAATCGATCCTACCATAATTATGTCAGAGCCCTCCGTATTGGCTTTTTTGGTAAACGTGGCTGCTTAGGTTTTTGCTGCATTGAACTGGACCAAATTCCTATTGCCCCAAGCTCGACCTTTCTCCAGATCTTGATTAATTTTTGTAATATGCTCCTCTCTGCGGTGATAAGTCTCAGCCGCTGGTAAGGGCTTTTCTGATCTAAATTGGGAGACAAGGGTACTGTCATCTGCAAAACTGTAAACAGGATTTTTGGTTTCGGCCAGCAGGTCATTAATATAGATGAGGAACAGAGTTGGTGAAAGTATTGCGCTCTGAGGCACGCCGGATGATGAATGTGTCTGAGATGTGCCCGTAATTACAACGTGCAAAGATCGGTTCTTAAGGAATCTGGCAAGCTAGCTGCAGAGAGAGTCTGGCAGTCCGAAGGACGGCAGTTTGCTGAGCAATCCGTCGTGCCTTTAAAATATCTAACGCAATCACTCGAGATTCTCCGTAGTTCTCAATTGCCCTACTCCATATATGAGTAGGGCAATGTATCTCTTGTCGAACTGAAAACCGTATTGGTTATCGCTAATTATTCTGTTGGCCTCGAGGTACTTGAGTAGGTGCCGATTGGCTACTACACGTTCCATAATTTTGGAGATTATTCGAAGAAAGGCGATAGTTTGAGGGCGTGGTTTTCTTGCCCTTTTTTGGAACAGGTTGAATTCGAGTAACTTTCCAAGAAGATGGGCAAATAGTTCGAATTGAAAATATTTTATTGATTAAATATATAAAATACGATTATTTTCATGCAATCAAATAAACAACAAATCAGCCACTTCTACAAACTGTAGTTTCTACATTTTCGACATGTTCTACAAATATTTTACGTCTTCTATAAATATGTATTTTACTTTTTCTACATAATTTTCTAGGCGACGTTACCCAACTCCTATTACCCCTTCTGGGTTTGTGTAAATTATAAAAAAAAAATAAACCCTTTAAATTATACAGCTATTCAATAGTCTCTCTTTACTACTCTTAGTTTTCCTTTCATTTTCTCAAAACTCGGAAATTTATTTTGAAGGTACGTGTCTTGAAAATCGTTTATTCAGAATCGAAAAATGAACAATAAACTGATTTTTTAATGATATTAACAGAACAAACCTTCCATATAAAGCTGATTAATAACTTTTAAAGTGCTTTGCTTTTGCAACTTGCCTATAAATCCATAGATAGCATTTTTGAAGAACTTTGCTGCTTTTTGTTTTGGCTCTTCACAGCAATAGTTGATACATTGGTAGTATGGGTACAACCTGACAAAGGTAAATCCAATTCATCTTACAAATTTATTCTTTTTTCTCCACTTCCACTCCAAATCTAAAAATGAAAATGGTTAGTAAACTAACCATTTTAATTTTTAGATATTTTCTTCTCAACAACGGTGGCAGATTTGTTCATTCGTTTATTTTTCTCGGTCGTCCCAAAAAATAACCCTCCTCCTTCAGAGTGGTGCTATTTATACTTTGAAACAACAAAGAAAATAAATTCATTGAGCAATTTTTTTTCGGTAATTTTTAAGCACATATGGCTTTATACATAAAATGCATTGTTCTGGAAGCTTTTTTTCATTGTTCCTTACCCGGTTTTTTTAAGTATAAGTTTGACAGTATATTGTTAAATACAGTTTTATTCCAGGAAATCTGCTGGCTTGCAAATCGTATATTTAAGTTTGCTTAAATAAACAACTTTCGTGCAGTTTTATTGGTATTTGCCTTAGCAAGTGTCCCCTGAGGAAAAACACATTTAAGCTGTTTCTAGGCAACAAACCTTCAAGCATGATTTTCAGCAATTTTGCATGCACTTAACATATTACTACAGAACATTTGTTTGGCTGACTGACAAATTTGGCGTTCGCCTGTTTTCGTGCTTACCTTAGAACTAAAACGTTATATGTTGTAAAAATCAATGATTTTGAAAACCTAATACCAGTAATGCGTAAAAAAAATTATACCTATAATTATACCAATTAATTTATCCAGTTTCATATATATTTACTGCTCTAGCTGATTTTGTATTTAAGTATAGCGAGTGACGTAGGCATAGATTACGAAATCTGGGCGAAAACGACTTTTTAACACCAGTACCTTATTTTAAAATTTATAAATATTCGACGACTTAAGACTGCATAACATGATGGACACTTTAATAAGTTTGAGCATCATCCGTGCAAAATCCTATTAAGTTTTTATCAGGAGCTCCCATATAAAATACATTTTATACCTGATTTTAAGGTCTAAGATGACATGAAACAAGACCTAACACGAGATGCTTGAAAAATTTTTGCTCGAAAATACACCATAATAAGCGGAATCACCCGATGGAATATTTGGGAATGTTAATAACTTATTATTTTATAGATGGTTCTTTTTGATTTAATGTTTCAGTGATTTTGGTACAAATGTCAGTTGGCGGCTACGAGAGTTATCAGAAGAAAAAATTATTGGTAATATGACAAAATCTCTTCGGTTGTTTTGTATTAGTAAAACAGCATAAAGCTTCTACCAGCTCTGTATTAATATAATTTTCTTTATATATCTTTCAATAAAAGTAATATCAAAGTAAAAAACAAAACATAGATAATTGCATTTTATCAATTTGCTTCGATAGGCCTGTCATCTCTGCACCTTTAGGAAACACTCCCTTAATCTTTCAAGCAGAACTAATTGCTATCATGCTCTGAACTCTGGATATGCCAAAAAAGGTCTAAGAGGTGCCAAGATCTATATTCTATCAGATAGTCAAGCAGCCTTAAAGCTCTAGCATCTAGCAGAATGAACTCCCGGCTAGTGTAGGATTGTCGGATGGCTACATATCAACTGAACAAGAGACTCACCCTAATGTGGGTACCAGAGCTCGAGTGTGTGGAAGGCAACGAAGCCGCTGACCAGCTCGTACGGAATGGTGCACAGCCTGCCTTTTGCGGGCCCGAACCATTCTGTGTAATCATTTGTGGAGCAAAAGGCAATCAATTACAAGGTAAAAATGAATCCTCCACAACAATATAGAACATATCTACACTAGAGGACACGTAATGAATGAACTCAGAAATGGGGAAAAAGGCGGAAAGAGACACATTGGGCCAATGCACCTGGGCAGAGACAGGCCAAAAGACTCATCTCTCACTCGCCTAACTATACAAAATAGCTTCTCAAGCTACAGAAATTAGATAAAACTGGTTGTATCGTAGACCTTCCCACTGGACATGGCCCCTGGAGCTACCACCTCAAGAAATTAGGGAAAACCACTGACGAACAATGCAGATTCTGTCGAACTATGGCTGAAACGTCAGAGCACTTACTTTGCGAAAGTCAGGCACTGACTCGTTAAAGGTTGAAGCATCTCGAAAATGACCTTGTGGCATCTGGAGATCTACAAAAGCTCAACCCTCGAAATATTATGAGGTTCTCGAAAGAGATAGGAATTTCCGTGTAAAATAGAGGGTATACACAAAAGATCAATTGTGGTCGACGTGTTGAAGGGCAAATCTTACCGAACGACCCCTCTACCTACCATACCTTACCATACCATAGGCCTCTTAACTCAAAATATTGAACACTACAAAATGAATTAAGCATAGGACACAGGACCCTCAGAAAAAGACAGAAAAATGGATCCCGACGAATTTTGTTGAAATTTTAATGTGATACACTGATCAAAAGTTACCATTACACCTACGCAATTCTATGAACCGTTTTTGAGTTAATCAGCCTCACGGCTGAAATTGAAAAATCAATACATATATGTTTTGGAAAAAAAACAATACATTTTCTAAGCATTCTTCATAAAAAGTAGTACTTGGTTAAATTAAAATTCCATTCACGTTAGTTAATAAATATGTTAGCCAGACAAGGAATGCCGGTGTGATATGTAATTTATATTCCAACTGTAGATAATACTTAATAATAGATGAATTTTCTTTAAGAAAATGTTGTAACGAAAAAGTAGAATTGAAGTTTTATAATGAAAAACGCTTTTAGGGGATGAATTTAAGTCGAGGTGTCCTATAACAAAAGACCAGTTTCGAAATTTAGACACATATTTTGCCATGCCATTCCAGGACGTCAAAAATACAAAAGCAAAAAGAATTTAATGATGTTCCTTACAAAACTTGAACAGGGTATTTCTAGTGATTTCCTGAAGGCTATTTATGATTATTTCTCACTGCATTTAGCACTTTACGAAAGGATCCTCAAATTCATAGAGTGAGAATCTCTTTCGTCGCCGAAACGTGTCAACGTGTCAGTTATGTTTTTCCCTCAATCAACGGTTATTAGATACGAGTCAGTCCTTTTACACAAAATGGCATATTTTTCCGATAGTTATTTTATATGGACATATTATGTAGATCATTAATGCGTGAGAATATTGATTATTTATAAAATCAATTGGACTGTACCAATTCAACTTGACTCCGTCATATATTCATGCAAGATTCAAGAATAGATACAATACTCTGTAAGCCAGCACAACTTGACACTTCATATATATTTTTTAAATAAAACATCTACTGCAGTTTTTACTGCAATTTCATAGATTATAGCCTTTTGGCTAATCTATGATTTTTCTTTTTATATTTCAGCAATCTAACAATAATAACAATGATAATAAAGTATTAATAAAAGTTTTCATTATAATTCTTATTATTATGAAACACCATATGCCAATATGCAACCACTTTAGAGATAATTAAATCTGAAAAATGATAATTTTAGCACTTTGGTATGCTGTGGCAACAAAATCATAAAACCGTTGACTGATAATAGTGCAAGAGCAGTTGCTGCGGTGTATACGGTTTTTTTGTTGCGAAATAGCGTACCAAGCTTCGGCGAGGTTGATTTTGCCATGTTAGCAATGTGATCATGCCAGGACATTATTGCTGTTGAGTGAGACACCCAGCCCCTAGTAGTCCAATTGACGAGGATGAAGGAATGGCCGATCCTGCCATAATGATGTCAAGGCCCGCCGTATTGACTTTCTTGGTAAACGTGGCTGCTTGAGTTTTTGCTGAACTGAACTGGTTATACCTCAAACAAATTTTTTGACTACTTTTCCTCGGTATTTTACTCCGCTATTAGGTTTGCTTAAAGAAACAGCTTTCGTGCATTTTTATTGGTATTTGCCTTAGTAAGTGTCCTCCCCTGAGGGTCGGGCACTTTTTGCCAATTAACAAGATAAACACATTTAAGCTGTTTCTAGGCAACAAACCTTCATGCATGATTTTCAGCAATTTTGCATGCATTTAACATATTACTACAGAAAATGTATTTGGCTGACAGACAAATTTGGCATTAAACTGGACCAAGTTCATTGCAAGGTTGAACTATCTCCAGGTCTTGATTAATTCTTGTTATCTGCTCCTCCTTATCTGCGGTGATAAGTCTCAGTCGCTGGTAAAGGTTTTTCTGATCTAAATTGTGAGACAAAGGTACTGTCATCTGCAAAACAGTAAACATGATTATTGGTTTTGGTCAGCAGGTCATTTATAGAGATGGGGGACCGAGTTGAGGAAAGTATTGCGCCCTGAAGCACGCCGGCATTAGTGGTCAATGTGTCTGAGATGTGTCGATCAACTGCAACGTGCAGAGAGCGGTTCTTAAGGAAACTGGCAAGCCAGATGTTGAAAGATACTGGCAGTCCAAAGGACGGCAGTTTGTTGACCAATCCGTCATGCTAAACTCTGTCAAATGCCTTCGACATATCCAATGCAATCGCTCGATAGTATCCGTAGTTCTCAATTGCTTTACTACATATATGAGTGACATAGGCCAATATCTCCTGTCGATCTCTCTTTGCGAAAGCCGTATTGGTTATTACTAATTATTCTGCTTGTTTCGAAGTACTTCTTGAGTAGTTGCTGATTGACTACACGTTCCATGACTTTGGAGTTTATTGGAAGCAAGGCAATTGAGCGATAGTTTGAGGGTGTGGTTTTTATTGCCCTTTTTTGAAACAGGTTGCACTCGAGCGACTTTCCAAGAACATGGGTAAATACCTTTTCGGTAAGTCAGAGGAATGTCTAGAAAAAAATGGGTGTTCGTTCGTTGGCGCAGTTCTTTAACACGGTGGCAATTATTCTGTCTGGTCCTGATGTTTTTTGCGTATCTACTTCTTTGAGGATTTTTCGAATATCACGGTGATGAAACTGTACCTCTGCCATAATAGTGCTATCGTTGGGTATGGTGGGAAGAGAACTCTCGTCCCACCATACCCAACGATAGCCCACCAAGGCAACTGTCTTGGTGGGCGTTTAGGGTAGAGTGCGATTAAAACATTTCAGCGAGCATGTTTGCTTACAGTGAAACATCATTATACGCTTCTTTCATTGCAAAACTTTCACTACGAGGATGTCAAGCTTGCGCAAATTTTGCACAACCCTATATTACATCTATCACATTCAAATATTTCCTTCCATTTCTCTATTCCCTTACAGGATTTATACTCCATGCCTTTTCAAATTTGAGTTTAGAACCATTTTCCAACAAAGCAAAAACGTTTTATTCACTAAAAAGGAGTTCGCCTACTCACGTAGGTAAACTAGAACTAGGAAAGCATGTTAGAGTGTACACTACAGACTTAATATATATTTTTTCTGAGAAAAAATATTTACATTCTTATAATGTATGTAATGTAACATGTTTATAATGTATTCATATATGTATTAAAAAACGTTGTTAGTTTCAACTAATCAGACAACGGTTACGCGATAATTTGCACTAGCGCAGTTTCAGGTTTTTTAATGTTTAGTTAGAGATGTTGTGCTAAAAACAGCTTTCAAGGGTACATACCTTTTTAAAGCATATCCTTAATAAAATCATAAACCTAACTGATAAAATATAGGATTTAAGTCTAATATCGCAAATAAATTCACTCAGTTAAGATATTTATCAATGAGGCTTTTATATGCATTTTTAATTAACTTTCCTACGATAGCACAGTTGATATTTCAAATAATGCAATACGACTGTAATTAACAATGCAAAAAAAACCATAACCACAAGAGAATTCTTTACCATAAAACATTTCTGTCTGCCGTAAGCTCACTCATCTTACATTCTACATTCTCACAATTGAAATGCACTTGAGTTCTCGCCTTTGTGCCACTTTGAAAACCAAGCCCATAAAAGTCTCATTCAAAAGGTTTATTCAAATGTTTTGTTTTTCTTTTTATGAATTGTTTAAGTTAAAAGCGCTTGATGTTTTTTAAGGATTTTTTTTATCAATTTCCTTAAGAGAAAAGGAGAATTATTCTTTACGTATTCGACAAGTTAATTAAGTACCTACATGAAAAATTGCCATAAGACAAAAAAACTTGATTGCTTTCGATACAAAAAACTCTTATCATCAGAACTACTTAATA
This sequence comes from Pissodes strobi, assembly GCA_016904865.1. Taxonomy (NCBI): domain Eukaryota; kingdom Metazoa; phylum Arthropoda; class Insecta; order Coleoptera; family Curculionidae; genus Pissodes; species Pissodes strobi. The sequence continues at coordinate 11,363 of MU184207.1, forward strand.
CATTCATGAAAGAAAACTTCAAAACTGATTCGGTATGTCTGATCTTACTACTTACCTAATCAATTTATTATAGGTGTTGCCAATAAAATATTTTACTCAAAAAAATATCTTTTCAATTAAAAGAAACGGGTAACATGATTCCATTTCTTATAGTATAGAGGGATTACTGAAATCAAAAGTTATCGAAATTTGTTCAAATACATTCTGCATCATTTTCCCTTCAATAATACGAGTAGGTCTAGGTACCCATCAAATTTGAAGACAATGGTTCACACCGTTCGGAAGTTATCGTCGAATAAAATACTGCATACCAAAGAGTACGCACCAAATGATATTTTTTTATTAAATGATTAAATGATTTAGGCCTATTTTAACCATAGAGCTTTAGTGGGTTGCCAACCTCTATTCCTGTCAATAATTTAACGTTAATCATCCTTCGAATTTTATCATTTATAATCTTCATAGGAAAGGTTATTGGTATCAAAGTATTGCTGAAATGCTTAATCGTTCCAAAAAGGTCATGTTTAATGCTGTTTATCATGTTAGAGTTCATGGAACAATTAGAAGTGTTCGTAGGAAGCGACGCGACGTCCCAGAAAATGAGTCTGAAAACAGATGGTCGAATTGTTCGTTAAAATTCCAAGGGAATTAGTGTTCGAAGTATTCTCAACCTCAACCGTTTGAACGAAGCACAACTTTTTGGCAGGATACCAAGGAAGAAGCCTCACCTTTTCGAAGCGAATCAAAGGAGCCTTTTGAATTTGCTAGGCAACACCTTGGTTGGAACGTCCAATGGTATGATGGTCAGATGAATCCAAGGTAAATAAAGTTGGTTCTGATGGAAAACGTTTTATTTGAATATATATGAATTTTGGAGGTGGATGTATCATGGTATGGGGCTGCTTCTCTTGGGATGGTGTTGGTCCATTTTATATAATAACTGATAACATGAATCTGTATGAATACATTAACATACTGGAAAACATCATGCAACGATATGCACAGGAAAATTTATCAGTACTTTGGACATTACAACAGAATGATAATGAGGGTTACTGGATAATCATGTAGATGTTTTACAATGGCCTGGCTGCAGGATAATCATGTAGAAGTTTTACAACGACCATCTTGTAACCCAGACCTTAACCCACTAGAAAATCTTTCGATGATAGTTAAAAGGCGAGTAGGTTCAAGAACGTTCCAAAATTTCGAGGAATTATTCGAAGGAATGAAAGAAGCTTGGATCAGTATTCCACTAGAGACTTATTATAGACGTCTACTAAACTAAATACTAGTTAACATCACAAGATAAAAAAAAACAAATGAATATGAAAATATAAATAGATTGACAAGGACAGGAGAGAAAAATCCTAAGACAATGAAGGCTTTACTAACCATCGATTAGCTGATAAAATCTATTTTTCTTTTATAGATTTTTATCTCCTGTGTAAAGTTTTCTTGTCAATCTTTATGTTTGTATATTCATTTGGGTTTCTTTTTTGAATTTGTGATGTTGGGGCTGCATATGTTGTTTGCAAGTTCTTTGGAGATTTAATGCTAATTTCTGATAAGTATTGTTACAGTTATTAGTACATAGAATTGACTTTGATAGATGTTTTCTCATATTTTACAGTTTTGTCCTGATGAAGTCTATAATCATAGACGAAAGCTAGAACTTGGAATAAAGAGCATTGCAAAAAAGCATCCTAGCCTTTTATTGGTTTCTCCAAAAATAGGTTAGTGTAAAAATCAGATAAGTCCGAAGTAAAGTAATGGTTTAAAATGATCAAAGGACTTGGCTGACCGTACCCTTTGGGGCAAAAACCAGCCGTGTCCAGGAGTTGTTCGATTTTTGCACCAAGGTTAATAGTAGTGGGAGGAAATGACCGTGGACAAACGCGCCCTTCGCTTAAAACGTACGAAGAAGACACGCCAAAGAAACATAGCAAGGAAGTCATCAGTTTTCTCCACCATTATATTACCACGATTTTAGCCGACACTGTAACAACATTGTACCTGTTTTCCGACAATTCGTTTGCATAGAACAAATATCATACTATCACCAAATATTTGTCCACCTTGGTTAATTAGCGTATTAAAAATATTACTCAAGTTGTTCATCAATGTCTTGAGCCCGGTAATAGCTTCTTGTCGTGTGACCGCTCGTTTAGCTTGATCGAGAAAGAAAAAAGAAGAAGAGAGCGTGTTCACGTACCTGACGGATGGAAAGAGCTAGTAAGAAAAACTAGCCAAAATTTTCGCATCATAGATGTAACTCAGGACATAATAAAGGACACACCGAGCATTTTAAACCCATTTTTAAAGCAACGTTTACCAGCCCAAAAAATAAAACAATTTTTTTTATCTCAACATTCCGACTCTTTAAATATCAAACCGGTTCCAACTTTACTGAATGTAGCATTAACGTTTCCCTTCCACTTTTCACTAAATTTTCCGCCACTAAGCTTGGCACTAGTTTATCGCTACCTACGACGAAGATGACACAGGTGTATCCTTTGCAAATAAATAAAAAAGGTGCAAGATGTAAAGTTGTTAGTTAAGAAGTATGTACCAGAAGCATACCAAGATTATTATAAAATAATATTCCGAGAAGAACCAGAAATAGAACGGAAGCTGGAGAGCAGCTTTATGGGGCTTATGAGTCAGACTCTTCATATATGTAGTTGTACTTGAAGTTTATTCAAGACTGTTTTTAAGAAATAAAAAATAATATTGGTTTGATGCAAAAGTCAGACAGGTCCAAATTTTCAAAAATCACTTTTGGTGTGATTTTTACAACATATCAATATTATATTGGACCATATGCCAAATACCCAGAATATCTACATTCAAACCAAGGTTTGGATCATTTGCATTTTTTTTTCTCAAATTTAGAGTTTTTTTTTTAATTTCCCGCAAATTAAAATTTTTGAACTTGGCCGGTTTGTGCACCAAGGTCTTCAATTGTCTAAAAGGGTGAATTGCACATTCATCAGAATAGAGGGTGTTTTAAATTTAGATCTAATTTTGATATTATTGGCATTAATAAAACCAAGATCTTGATGAAAAGTTTATATGTTTTTGAAAATTTAACTAAGAGCCAATAATATTATTTTTTATTAAAAAAAAGTAACTCAGTTATTTTGTTTTAGAGCATTCAAAATATCGATATTAATACTGTCTATTTAGTTTTCCTGATGCGAAAGCACAAATGGTATCCCTAATAAATAATGATTGGTCATTTGTTACTGTTGCAGGAATATTTAACGCTCCAAAGAGTATGTATGGTTCGAGTATAATTTAAAAAATGGGAAGAGCAAGGAACTTTGGGTATAAAAGATAGGTTTAAGCTAGAAAATCCACAAACGAAGAAGTTAATCGACTGCTTGAATATGTGACGCAAAACCCAATTTATTCTGCCGTTGTTGCCGCAGATAGGACTCAATTTTCAGCTTCATATAGAATTGCTACGAATTAAGCAGTGCTCCAATTTAAAGCGTTATTAAGCCAACCACAGAAGGATTAAATAGTTGAGTTTTGCAACCAATTTTTTCCGAGAAATGATAAAATTAATATTTAGTGATGAGAAGGTATTTTAATCAATAGTCTATAGACTACCAAATACAAACTTTTTGAAAAGTACACCTATAAAACTACAACTAGTGGCCGATTTCCAGCCTGGAGAGGTGTTGACGGTCCAGGAATTTGTCATAAAATCGGCGGATCCCTCATACATACACATATCCTTAAATTTTAGAAACAGTTCTTCTATCATCTGTCTCAAGAGTTTTAACAGGACAATAATTGTCTAACTCATACAGCATGTCGAGTATGTAGCTGGTTTGTAAAGTCGGAATCTTTGAATACTTTAAATTCATAGGTCGGAATTATACCCATTCGTAATGACGTCATTTTTGTTTATCTTTGTTTCGTATATTCCAAACGGTGGTGACAAACAAAAAAAAATTGATGTCCGAGATTATTAATTTTTTATATACATGGTTATGGGAAGTATTCGTCACTGTCAATCAAAAACACTGGTTTGTGAAGTTGTTGTCGAAAGTTATTTCGAAAAGTTCTAAATATTGCCGAGAAAAAGATAACAATCGCAGCTGATAATTTTAAATATATTGGCTTTTTAACTGGAAAAGTATAGGCTTCAAGTGGAAAAAATGAAATAATAGAAAATACCTCATGGACTTGCCAGATATTGTTCTTAAAAGAATCAATTTGGTAACAATTGCATAATATACGGTTTTATGCTATTTTTGGATTATATAGATTTTTTTTAAATAGTCACATTCTAGTGTCCTTAGGGGGCAAATATGCTGGCAGAGAAGAGAAATCGTGTTTTTTCATTTATTTTCAACCAAGGTATTATTATGGCTTTTAAATTTTCACTTCCCGCATGGCTCATTGTGGCGTGGCTCGCTTCGCTCGTTACGGGGCGGGGGCGTACCCAACAAAAACCCCAAATAAAAAAATACCTTTAACCCTAAAAAAATAAAAAAACAATTTCTCTTCTGCGCCAGTATATTTCGAATCTCTAAAGGCCCTAAAATGTGACTACATAAAAAAAAATCCACATAATCCAAAAATAGCAGAAAACCGTATAAGCAATAATTACCATCAATTTTTTAAGGCAGTATATCAAAAATAGAAATTTAGGTCCGGAAGGTTTTCATTGACGAGACGGGGATCTTTAGCAAGGGATCATTTCGTAGTAGCTAGCAAGATGACACCAAGCACACGAATTCAAGAAAAGGCAAAACATTGGAGGTAAAAATATGATATTTTTATATATTTTTTTTAAATAAAAAGTGGTGCCTTGTAAATCTCCATAATTCCGTCTGTTTCATATTTTTATCAGCTCATAAAAGTACAATTTTTTTTTGAAAGTAGGTCTAATCGGACAGTTTGAAAGCTATGGCCCTTTGAAATCCCCTCGCGGATCTCTCAAAAAATCGCAGCGAAGCAATATAAGCAATATATAGCCTAGGAATGCAAAACATTAATTTGAAGTATTTAAAGATTATTATAGATTATGAAGCTCATAATATTGTTTCGCCGTGAATTCCTGGGAGACCTTATAAAGCACCATACCTCCCAAAAAATCCAAATGATTTTTGATTTTTTTTTCATTAAAAAAATTCGTAATGAGGGAATTAGACTCTATGTACTATGTGCATGGAACATTACTTAATAATTATATTAAATTTATGTTCTGGTAGAATGATATCGAATATTTTTGATGTTTAAGGTCATCGTTATATTGTGCTCCACGCCGGAACCAAAGATGGCTTCATCAAGGGCACGAATTTAATATTCAAAAGTGGAATAAAGGCTGGGGATTATGATGACAATATGAACAAAACTTCGAAAACTGGTTTAAATCTCAGCTGGTTCCGCATCTTCCCCCAAAGTCATTCATAATCATGGGCAATGCAAGTTACCATTCTGGTTTATTAGAAGAAATCCCGAGAAAATCTTCGACAAAACAGAGACTGAACGAATGGCTGAAGAAAAAGAATATTGACTTTCCAGAAGAGGCCATGAAAGATCAAATATGGAGTATTGCACGCAGAAACTGCCCTAGTGAGAAAAAAGCTTTCTTGATGAATATGTTAAACCTTTAGGACACAAAATTTTGCGACTGTTGCCCATGCCCGTTTAATGCAATTGAGATCGTATGGTCGGAATGTAAACGAAAATACCATCAATATATTTCCAATCTTAAGGGGTCACCTTCAGAAGTTTTGGCTACATGGGAAAGGGTAATAAACGAAATTTCTATTGATCAATGGCAAAAATATGTTATTCATACAGAAAAGATAATTCAAGAAGCTTGGGAGGCAATACAAGTGTGTGATGCCTCTGACATTCCGCCACTTGTAATTACCAAGGATTTATTCCTTATTAAATCATTGGTAATTACTAACTACGACTGACTAAGACGACGACGACGAAGACAATGTCTCTGACTTTAGTTCTGACTTTGACAATACTGACGAGACTGATTAAGCATTTTTGTTCTTACAAATTTTATTTTATTATCGTCATTTAAGTATTCAATCATATCGTTACAATTACATTAACTTGGCAATATGGTGTGAATTTTTTGAGTTTGTATGTTTAATTTTTTTATTGGTATTTTCATTTTGATGTTTTAACATGTTCATCTAAGCATTATTTTTTTTCATGAACAAGTAAATTAAATTGTCAGTATTTTAATTCTTCCTTGTAAGTTAAAATAATTTTATACCATTCTTAGTATTATTCACAATTTTTGTACGCTTAGTTTTGTTACATCTACTGCTCGCTGTATTACATTCTCAATTTAAAGTGCGATTCCGTTTCGAACTTGTTCCTTTTCCAGTTGAAAAAAAAAACAATATATTTAAAATTATCATCTGCGTTTGTTCATTATTCATGATTAATCATAATAATTATTGTTAATTCTTATTAAGTTTGTTAATAAATAAATAAATACTACAAGATTATTTTTATTTTTTGAGATTGAATGTGTATAGACGAATGTAAAAAATATAATATAGAGCTAAATCATTATTTGTTAATTTCTACGTATAAAAAACAGACTATTAATTTCTGAACGCGATAGCAAATTTTCTAATTTAATATTGATCGGCAAAAATATCTACGCCATACATTTTTTCTCACCTGGATGACGTAACTACAGATGGGTATAATTCCGACTTTACCGTTGTAAAAGCATTCGAGTCCAAAGGGCTTTGACTTATAGAATGCGTTTTAGGATTCATGGTAAAAAAAATTGCATTGGGAAGAATCGGAAAATAAAATAGAGCTAAATGTCATACAATTTTTTATTTCACTAATGATAACAAGTACATTAACTATGAACTACATTTTGGTATGCCGTCCTTGTCTCTCAGTGCAAACAAATGCACTTCTATTTGCGTCACTGATGGCTTTTCTTATAAATTGTCTTGGTATTGAATCGATACATTTCCTTCCTAATGGTACTTTCGACATACTCCACATTCCTAAAGCACCTGCTTTTGTATGGCGCGCAAACCAAGGTGTAAATTGTTACTGTTATTGTTGAAATGCCAAACATGAATTGCGCTGCTTTTAAATAGATACATAATAAACATTGCATTAAGTTACGACTATGCGTAAAGAGTAAATTTGAAAGGCACATTGAGAAAATAAAACTTTATTTTTATTATTTTTTATTTCAAATTTACTCTACTAAACATTTTGTGTATGTCTACTATATGAAAGAATGTATGGGTTACAGCTCGGGTTACAGTTACAGAGTAAACATTTATTTTTTATCATGTATGTTTTCCAAAAATTTTGCACATAAGCATAAAATCATATTTGGAAACAACTCCTTTAAAATAAATAACATAAACCCATGTTTGGAACTTTCTCAAAATAGTTATTTATGCAACAAGTGTGTAAAGTGACCCTTTACTTACTTTACACTTACACATGAGTAGCATACGAAATTTTTTCTACTACCGAAAAATATATGAAAAAATAAAAATATTATTAAATTACTTTACGCACTAGTGCGTAAAGTAAATTATTTTACGCACTCCCCTAAATGTCAAAAATATGTCAGATTTACTTTACGCACTGCACATTAAAAAGGTCTATTTAACGAATCTTAGAGAGTGCGTAAAGTGAGTATTTTACGCACGGTAGTAGAAAATAGGTATTTATGCAACAAGTGTGTAAAGTGACCCCTTCTTATAAATGTGAATATTGCCGCATGAGCCGTAGGCGAATGCCATAATCCCATGAATAAAAAAAGGGTACTTTACACATGAGTAGCATACAAAATTTTTTCTACTACCAAAAAATATATTAAAAACAAAAATATTATTAAATTACTTTACGCACTAGTGCGTAAAATTAATTCATTTACGCACTAGTGCGTAAAATATATTATTTTACCCACTGCCCTAAATGTCAAAAAAATATGTCAGATTTACTTTACCAGTTAAGCACTAGTGCGTAAAATAACTTATTTTACGCATTGCACATTACAAAAAGCTTATTTTACGAATCTTAGAGAGTGCGTAAAGTGAGTATTTTACGCACAGTAGTAGAAAAATAAATGTATATGTAATGACAGCCGTAATTTTTTTAAATTTGTTGTCTTTAAGCAGAGTGGATTGACCTAGTTACATAACATAAATCATTTAATAAAAAAAAACCCAATTGATGCCTACTTTTTGGTAGGAACCTGTTTTTCTCAGAAGGCTTTAACAATTAACAAATTAGTTCTGTATTTATTTTTAAATTCCAGATTTCTCATATGGCTGATCTCGCATATTAGCACGTATGCACGTTAGTATTAAAATCGAACTAGTACTTAGAATAACTTCATTAAAAATAATTAGCATAGGGTATGTTAATTTCATTGTATTGGTATTTCTAAAGAGTCTTCAATTTGCTGTGCAGGCATGTGTCATTGTCGTTTTATCACATATAGATTAAAAATTTAGTTTTATAACCCGAACTAAACCGAATTATTGATGAAATGTTATGATACTTCAGGAATTTTTTAATGTAATTTTTTCTTGTGTCTTGTAGTCACTTTTAAGAAATAAAACTAATTCTAATTACCAATAAAAGCATATCTAAAACAACCACTCTAACAGATAAACATAAAAACATTCATACAAATAATTTAAATATTATTAGTATCTATTGGTGATTTAATAATTACTATGAGAATTTGAGAATATGAAGTCGCTACGTTTCAATGCTGCATTCGGCTTCAAGTGACAGATTCTTATAAACAACCAAAAGGTTTATGGGTTATACATTTTTGCAGGGTTTTGCAGTTCGTTTTAGCAATTCAAACTTTTTCCAAATAGGTTTTGAATTTCTTAGAGGCACACTATCTCGAATATGCTTTTTAAGGTTTTTTTTTGCTTGGATCTTGAAGACATTTTTAGCGCTTTACTTAATACCTCCAATATTTATTAAATTCATGTACCTACTTATTTCTTCTCTTTTTCAAAATAAAGAAAAATAAAAAATATAGTTTTCTATAACATTGGTAACAGGACACACACTTCACCTGCTGTGGTTCATCAGGACCACGGAGAATAGGATAAATGTGAAAACGAAACATAAGATGTTTATGGGATACCTACTATCAGAAAAACAAATATATCATTAAGTAACACTTCTGTCTAGAAGTTTTTCTAAGAACTCACTAACAAAGTTGTTCCTATGATGCGTACTTTTTAAGGACAAGATGTTTATAAGTATTTTATATTTATAAATATTTAGAGTTATTTTAAGCTTAAAACATTTATGACAGAATAGAAGTCTGATATTTGATGATAATTATTGACTGTATTTAACTGTGTGAGTTTTATAAAACTTAATCGCAATTAAATGCTATAACTATATCAGTTTCATGGTGCGTATATCTTTTTTTAAGCGTAATATTTATACTTACTTATATGGACGCGCACATTAGACCTTAAATTTGGTCACCCCTTTTCCAGAGGGTAGGTATGTGGAACAGTAAACTTTTTATCTAAAACCCTAGGGCTTCATAATTTTAGTTAAATTTGATATAATCAGATCGTTCTCCAATTATTTATTATTCGTATCACATAAATATGACATAACTTGCACTTCCATTCCGGGGCACGTAGATTAACCGCAAATACGGTTTGTATTAATAACAAACAACTACTTCCTTTTCTACATATGATAATAAATGATCTATTATAAAATACTAACAAAAATATTCATTGATTCATCAACTTCCTATGCACTCTGTTGCGTTTACAGGATGTATGTGCTTTAAATATTTATGCAAATATACATAAAGTTAATATATTTTGCATATAGAAACACTGGTATGGATATAAGGATATATTAAAATTTGACAGAGGCTACATGACGAGAATTGTTTAACAGCAGTTTGGCTATTTGCTAGTATAGATGCATGCAGAAATAACGTAAATGGTGTGCTATGCATATTAAGATAATAATTTGGGAGTAGGTTTTTAATAATTCTAATGAAATTAGTACTTATTAAAATGAAGAATAAAAATATGCGAAATATTAGCTTTAAGAACGAAGAAACCTTTTTTTCTATATAATAAAACAAGTCATGAAACTCCATTTCCGCTGAGTATCTCTAAAGGAGTTCTACAAAATACAACAAGCAAATTACTGCCAGCCTGTGAAAACTGAATATTTAAAGCGATTTAGTAAAAAGATATATATTAAACTCATAATGATCAGTACTGTAAGTTCTATGACCGTGACATTAGGTCATTTTATTGGTAGGTATACAATGTTTGCTAATTTTCGTGAAATTTCTATCGAAAATAGTTGATTAGGTGTCAAAGGTTCCTTAAACTCCAAACCCTATTCAGGGCACAGCATTTTTGAGAGAAGCATCTGAAAATGATCAAGTAAAACACTACTGTTTTACAGACTGTGGAAAGTCTGGAATATCTTATAAAAGGCATTATGAATTTGTATATCAGTTTACATGTTGCTTGAATAGAACAATTTCTACAGAATAAACAAAAGTGTGGTCAACTTTTTATTTTAAATGTAAGTGTATATTTTCCAACTGTGGAATAGATTATTTCTGGTTGATTTTAGACATACTAGGATTGATAAATGAAGCTCCAGCAATATCTGGAGAAAAAGGTGAAATGTGCCATTAGATTAACGCGTTAGCAAGGGAACATCGTCCCCTCTCTAACACATTATTCCTATAGAATAGTTTTCAGAATATTTCTTGATTATTGTTAATGATAAAGGTGTAAACCTTCTGTATAAGTCAGATATCCGCCATTGAAGAATATACAGGATGTTCTAGTTGAAACTGAAGAAAAATTACCAAACCTTCGACTTAACACGTATAGCTGCGGTAAAAAATGAATTCGTACAATATTAGAAATACAAATAGTATATTTTTATAATATTTCAAATACGCGTTCTGATCACCCCAAAGAAGTTAATTTTGCTGACTATGAATAATCATCAAAAAATTACTATTAACTACGTTTACTGTATACATTAGCAAGAGTACTTACCTTAGTACTATTATCAAATACAGGGTGACAAAAAACTTACAGTGCCTATATTTTCTACACGAAAGAAGATATAAAAAACCCAAAAAGTACCATATTTACATAAATGCGGGGGAATAAAAATGATGTGTCTTGCAGACTACCCTCACCCACCTATGATGCATTACCCTCATCCGATTTAAAACCTTAAATAGCACACTTTGACTCCTCTCGGGAAAGCTTATCAAAAATGCTTTTCAGCGGTGCCAAAATTAGTAAGATTCAAGTACGACATGTTCAAATTTGAACATGTTTACAAACTGGCTTTTGCAAAATTTGGCAGGAAAAATTAGGAAATAAACATAAATGATGAAAAAGGTTCCCAAGGTAAAATTAAAACACTATTGTAGTGCTGAAACTATCTAGTTTTCTGCAATAATGCAAATATTTTGTTGCTCTTTTTTAACTATTTTATTAGGTTCTAAAAATAATTTCCATTGTGTTCTAAACAGAAATAAAGTAGATTTTCGAAACATTCTATAAAATGTCTCTTGTAATACTTCGATAAGCATCAATTATCTATCCTCTGACGCAATTCTTACAGAGAAGCCGGCTGGCTTTTGTAAAGTAGTAATTTAATGCCCCTAAAAGGAATCCATAGGGGCAAGGTCAGGTGGTTCCCTGGTTTGGATAATTTTGGTCCGACCACTCTCTTGCCACGGTAGCACACTGAGGGTGCACCATTTTCAATGGACGTGTAGACCCTCCTTCAAATTTAGATTGCCTCTCGCCGAGGCTCTCTCCAACTCTTTTTGGTTTCCAAGTCCATGAACAACCGAGGGCTCTGTAGCTTGGCTAAGCATTTGAGCATTAACTTGGCCAGTTAAATTTCCTTCAATAAAAAAGGGCCTATGATATTGTCTCCCAGTATCACAAACATTGACATTTTTGGGATATTGATATATGTAAAAAGATGTGGATTAATGCCACTCCAGTAGGGATAGGTTTGTTTATTCACATGTCCATGTAGAGGAAAAAGAAGACTCATGCTGAAGTAATTGTTTTATATA